>JBBPBX010010029.1:46091-58734 GCA_038048925.1 Garcialebias charrua
GTTGACTTTGACTTTGACTTTGACTGTGGTCTCCCGGTCAGGAAGTCTAGCAGCCAGTTACACATTGAGGTGTTCAGCCCCAGACTGTCCAGTTTAAGGATGAGCTGTTGGGGGATGATGGTGTTAAATTCCGAGCTGAAGTCGATGAACAACATTCTAACATAGGAGTCCTTCGTGTCCAGATGTGTGAGAGCTGTGTGAAGGGCAGAGGAGATGGCATCGTCTCAAGAGGAAACTGAAAGTTATGCACCATAACTCATGTTCCCTGAAGGAAGGGAACGAGGTGCAACATACTTGCTATGGGAATTGCGCCCCCGCGCAATTACCTGAAGGAATATACTCACGCCTTTACGGCTAGGGCGTCACCGCCGCGCCAGAGGCCCCGCCCTCTGGGTACTTAAGCGGCTTGCGCCCCTCCATCTTTCTCCAAAATTGCACTTCACCGAGCTTTCAGCATTGAAAAGGGCCAGATATGTTGCACCTCGTTCCCTTCCTTCAGGGAACATGAGTTATGGTGCATAACTTTCAGTTCCCTTTCAGTCTGGTCTCTCGGTGCAACATACTTGCTATGGGAACGTAATCCATTCACGCCCTTGAAATGCTCAGTAAAATGCATGCTAGAGTGAACGTCTGCCCTTGACCAGCAGGCATCTCAAGGCTACTTTCTACTGTGTGTTAGAAAGAACAGCCTGAGTGACGTCACCCGCGGTAACATCCAAACTGTAATGCTTTGCAAAAGTGTTTAATGAGCTCCAGTTCACCGTAGCGCAGATGTCTGTAACTGGTACACCCTTGAATAATGACCAGGAAGTGGCCAAGCCCTGAGTGGAGTGAGCGTGCACTCCAGAGGGCACCTGTTGACCTTTGCTACTGTACGCCCTTTTAATGGCCTCAGTCACCCAATGTGAGAGGCGTTGTTTTGATAGGGCCTTTCCAGTAGCAGGTGCTACAAAGCACACGAACAGTTGGTTTGTTTTTCTCCATTCGGCTGTTCTCTGCATGTAAGTGCGTAAAGCTCTCACGGGGCAGAGAGCCTTCAACCTTTCCTGTTCCTGAGTAAGGACAAGAGTAGGTGGGATGAGGAGAGGTCAAAGTCTAGACTCCTATGGTTCAAAGTCAAGACCTGGGGAGTGTATGCAGGATTAGGCCTTAGTGTGACCTTTGACCCATCAGGGGCGAATCTGGTACACATTGGATGTACAGACAATGCATGGAGGTCACCCACGCGTTTCGCAGAGCAAAGGGCCAGGAGTAGAGCGGTTTTATAAGATAATAAATCTATCTTAACCTCACTCCGTGGCTCGAATGGGAGGTCACAGAGAGCCCCCAGGACCAGGCCAAGATCCCAACCAGGGTTCAGGATCCTGCTGGGTGGCTTAGTCCGAATGACACCCTTCATAAATCTTATTATGATTAGATGTGCTCCAGGTGTCCTGTGTCCCCAGCCTTCGTGACAGGCTGAAATAGCTGATAGGAAAACTTTAATCGTTGAATAAGAACAACCTTTTTCCAGTAAGTCCTGAAGGAAAGTCAGGAGCTGAGCCAAGTCGCATGCATAAGAAATAATATTTCTTTCTGAGCGCCAAGCTTCAAAAATACGCCACTTTTGTGCGTATAGAGATTGTGTTGATCCAGCACGGGCATTTTGTATGGTTATTACCACATTTTCCGGCAGGCCTGACGCTATCAACTTGTTCTTTTCAGCCAACAAGCTGAGACTTTTGGTAGTTCCTGGCCTAAGTGGCTGTACTGCCCCTTCTGGTGACACACAGGCTGTGAGCCCCTGGGGGTCAACCAGGTTAGGAAGAAGGCCTCCTTGCCGATGTGCCCCCAAGTTGCCCTGTTCAGAGGTAATTGTGGGCAGATGTAACCTGTCATCCTTATTAGACAGGATTGGAGCAGAAAGTCTATTTTCCCCTCCAAGTTTGGGGTCCTAGGGCTGTGAGACTGCGAGTTATGTAAACGAGCAGATCTCCTGACTCCAATCCGTTTTCTGGAGTGGTCCAGTTTACTGGTCCTTGGCTTTAATGGAGCATCGGTACCAGGTAAACCAACCGGGGTCTGTGTTTCACCCGTTGGGAGAATTATGTTTGAAAGCAGATCTGGATCAGCACAGAGAGGGAGGTCATGTGATGTCTGATTACTACTTGGACATTGCGTGTCCCTTGTTAATAACAAAGGGGCAGTTGCAACGTGAGAACGTGGGGGTGTTCCTTTTGGTTTGGCAGACTTCAGATTATTTGGTGATAAAGAGCCCAGTCCCCCTAGAAAAACAGGAAGAGAGATCTGATTCAACTCTGATTTGTTTTCATCTACAGCAGCCTGAACACAGTTGCTGCTGTAAAGGTGTGAAGTTTGTGGCTGCCTGAGAGCATCTGATGTAGCCTCCCCATCGTTAGACTCTGTCAGCTTGCCTCCCTGAGGTGCAGACATGTCACGTGTTCGTCTGGTTAGTGTATTGGCTGCCCCATCGTTCACAATGGAGTGAGGGCTTGAGCACGTGACCCTCCTCACCTGTCTCCATGAGAGGTGTGGGGGGTGCTTGCAGACGCCTCTGTGTCTGCTTACTGCAGATGAATCAGAGGCACCCTGCTGGGGTTTATTGATTAGGCTAATACCCCGTGGGCCGTGAGGGAGGGGGGGGAGGCCCCCTCCCTTTATGACGGCTTGCAGGCCAGAGGGACCTGTTTTGCTGAAGATATTTGTGTGTTGTTGTTGTTGTTGTTTTTTTTTAGAGTCAATAAAACAGAGAGGAGCTGTTTCATGAGCTTTATTTGTGCTTATGTGCAATGACGTACATGATCCTATGGGCCAGTTTACACGGCGCGTATTTTGAGTGTAACCGCTACTAACCGCTACTTTCTCTTTGCAACTTTGCTTATCGCCTACACGACGTTGCTGGCCCCCCTCTTTGACTCCGATACTTTTCTGATCCAGCTCTCAGGGTGGAACTTTTTCGCTGACCCCCCGTTGATAATGTAAACATCTCCCATGGAGCTTTTGTTTGAACACATGCACGCAGCGCGCACGCGCAGACAACCAGCATTTTAACAATGGCAATGGACTGGACAGTGGACACACGCACCACTTTCTGAACTATAGCAGATGGAATATATTTTGATTCTCATATTTAATTATTCTACACCTTACCTGCATCTGTGTTGGAAGAGAGACAGCTGCCTGGATCCAGTTGTCACTGTTAACGAAGTAGTCAGACATTTCACGTGTCACGCTGCACTATAACATACTAAATGTGCTATATATTAACATTTAACAATAATAAACAGTATTTATGTTAGCGTGGGAGATATTTAAATTTATCAGAGTTAGAGTCAGAGAGTCAGAGAGTCTTTATTGTCATTTGCATCGCATGTAGTACATGTGATGAAAACGAGATTATGTACACAGGGTCCCAGTTACATCCAACAACAAATGCAAGAGAAAAACAATAATAACATCTAGGATTAACTAAGAGAGACATCAGCTAGTAATACACTAAGCCCTAATGTAGTAGAAAAACATCATTATAAACAGCAGCACGAACATGAGTCATTATGAGCAGATGGTCACAGATGAACGCAGCAACAAGAAACAGATCAGTATCAACATGATGTGACATTTTGCAGTGTTTATTCTTATTATTTATTTATTCATGAGTCTGACAGCCTCAGGGTAGAAGCTGTTCCTCAGTCTAGTGGTTCTACATTTGATGCTCCTCAACCTCCGTCCCGAGGGGAGTGGTGCAAAGAGTGAATGTGCTGGGTGAGTGAGGTCTTTCATGATGCAGGTGGCTCTTTTTCTGCATCTGGAGGTGTAAATGTCTGTGATGGTGGGGAGACTGACTCCCACAGACTTCTGTGCAGCCTTCACCACTCTCTGTAGAGAGTTCTGTGATCGAACTAAACACAAGGAAACATTATTAAGAACATTGTTTACCTTGTAGCGCTGCTGGAAATCAGCTGATTCTCACGGACTAAAGTCAGAAATGTTGACGCGGTTCCGGTCCAGTCAGCAACTGGTGTGGAGATGAAGCTGTCCCACTTGGTGTCAAATCTGTTGACTCTTGTCCAAATTCCAGCTTTAACTTGTTGTTAACTTGTTGACAACAACTTGTAGTAGCTGAACTTTTAGCCAGAGAGGAAAACAGGCTGCCTCGTCTGTTCTGTTTACCCCAGGCAGCACGCGTGCGCAGTAGTGAAGGTTCCAAAAATCACAGCGCCATCTAATTAACATACCCAAAAGTTCCGTTTCCCCCACACAGTGTCCGTGTAAACAGGGCCTATGTCACTCACAGCAGAGAAAGCATGATTTGTGCATGTTGTAAATATACCAGCTTTTTGTACCGTGTTACAAGTAAAGTCTGGACATGAAAGGATCATTCCCAGTACCACGTGGGCGGGTGATCGTGTAATGTGGAAACGTGGACCTGGTTCATCAGGCACGTTTTTGTCTGGTGTCCCGATTCGCCGAGGAGGCCCTGTGTTTGGTCGCCTGGCGGGGAACAAACTTGTTTTTGCTCCATGCGTGCTCGGTGCAAGGTTGGCTCGACGGGTGTCTCTGCCAGGGCTCTTCCTCGTATGCTGGCCGCTTCTGCGGTGTGGCACTTATTGCCAAGTGGTGTCGAGACAGAGCAGGTCTGCTTCCAGCAGACTCCCTTGCGGGGGGTGAAGCTTCTCCGGGGAATGCCCACCCGGAGAGCTTCCGCCTGTCTACGTCTTTGGTCCAGCTTGGTCTGAATTCGCTCCAAAGCTTTACCAAATAATCCCGTTGGCTCTATCGAGTGGTGGAGAAAAGGCACCTTTTGTCCCTCCGGGAGATCCGTTAAAGTCATCCAGAGGTGGCGATGTGATGACCACTTCCGCCATGCCCCTGCCCTATGCAACAGCAGCTGTCCCCATCATACTGAGCACAAAGTCTGTTGCTCTGCGGGCTTCGTCCAGCAAGTCAGCGGCCGCCCGCTTGTCCGTTGTTACCTGGAGCTGTTGTAGTTTTTCGGCCAAGTAAGTCTGCATTAGCACGGACGCATTCATGGCGCGTGCCACGAGTCCCTGAGCCCTGTAGCACTTCTCGAGTAGAGACGCTGAAGCTCGACAAGCCTTGCTGGGGAGAGTTGGTTTTGTTCCTGATGACTTAGGAGCCAGTTGAGACGCTAGTGTGTCCTCAATCTGAGGCACGTAGCTATTCCCACCTCATCCATCCCGTCTATGTCGAGGAACTGTGAGAGGGGAAGGAGCATAAAGGCTCTTGGTTGAGGCCATGTGCGAGTTAGTTCTGTGAGGAAGTCCGGGAACACGGGCATCCTTTGCCTCGTGGTGGCCTGCTGCTTGGATTAAAAATAGTTTCCTTCCAGCCTCGTGTCCTATTGGCGAGGCGGAGGTTCGGGCCATGGGATGTGCAGTGCGTCCTTTGCTCTGTGGCACAAGTCGAACAGAGCCGGGATGGAAAAGTTGGTTTCTGGGAGCAGAGGTACCGGGGTCTGGGAGAGATCTTCACCCTGATCCTCCAGTTCCACGTCTGCCTCCTCCATTGAAAATTCGCCCGAGGCTGAAATCGAGATCTCGTCCTTGTTCATCATGCCTCAGGTGTCCAACTCGACTGTTAGGTCCACCATAGGAGCCAGTACATCAGAGCTGTCACCCCATTTGACTGGTGTGCTGTCATAATAATAATAATAATACTGTAATAATAATAATAACAATAATAATAATAATAATAATAATAATAATAATAATAATAATAATAATAATAATAATAATAATAAACTTTATTTGTATAGCACCTTCCTACAATGCCTTGCATTGACCAAGGTGCTTAACAGGACAGAAAATATAAAAACCGGTACAATAAATCAGTGAAAATAGAATAAAAGTAACAGCAATAAAAGAAGGCAATGGAAATAAAAAAGCTACATACTAAAATACCAAAGTAATAAAAGTTACACACTGAAAGCTTTTTTGAACAAGTGGGTCTTCAGTCTGGATTTAAACAGAGTCAGATCAGAGGTGGCACGCAGCTCAAGGGGGAGACTGTTCCAGGCTTTTGGGCCGGCAACAGAAAATGACCGGTCTCCCCATTGTTTGTACCTCGAGCGAGGCACCTCCAGCAGGTGTTGACTGGCAGATCGTAAAGCTCTGCCGGGCTGATGGACTTTCAAAAGTTCTGAGATGTACAGAGGTGCAAGTCCATTCAGAGCTTTGAAAACAAACAGCAGCAGCTTGAACTGTATCCTGAACTGAACCGGGAGCCAGTGTAAAGAGGACAGGACAGGAGTGATGTGTTCATATTTTCGTGTGTTGGTCAAAAAGCGGGCGGCAGAGTTCTGTACAAGTTGTAAACGGGAGATGGAGGATTGATTAATTCCAACATACAAAGCATTACAATAGTCAAGTCTGGATGTCACAAAGGCATGGATGGCCTTCTCCAGATCACTACGGCTGAGGAGTGACTTTACTTTAGAGAGCAGACGGAGCTGAAACAAGCTGGTCTTGACAACAGAAGTGATCTGTTTATCAAGCTTTAAGTTAGAGTCAAGCTGCACTCCAAGATTTCTGATCACCGGGTTGAAGTGGGGGAGGGGGAAACCAAAACTGGGACTGGGAA
This sequence comes from Garcialebias charrua, assembly GCA_038048925.1. NCBI lineage: Eukaryota > Metazoa > Chordata > Actinopteri > Cyprinodontiformes > Rivulidae > Garcialebias > Garcialebias charrua. The sequence continues at coordinate 52,692 of JBBPBX010010029.1, forward strand.
GGATGTTGCTGGTGTCACCGGGGGCACTAAATAAAATGCATTCAGTTTTGTCTGTTTTTAGGTGGAGGAAGTTTTGAGAGAACCAGTGCTTAATGTCATTTAAGCAGTTGACAAGAGTGTTTGAACTGAGTGAGGGGTTGTCATGTAGCTGTCATGTAGAGCCATGTTCTCTAGCTCCAGCGTGGGAGTGAGGGGCTCCGTGGTGTCCGCGTCCGCTGGTGTTGCTGAGATACCCATGGCTTTGGCGACGAGGTTAACCCGATGCCGCAGCACCGCATCCAGCATGAGGCTGCCGTGTGGGCAAAAGTCGGGCGCATCCAGTGCTGTTTTTGCATGAAGCATTCCCAGGCAGACTGGACAGGCCTCGTGGGTGTCCGTTGCTGCGAGGGAGAAACCACATCCACTGGGACAGGCGCGCGAAGTTGGGCTCGCCGTCCCGCTGGTTTTCCTTGGAAGTCTCGCCTTTCGCTTTCCTTTCTCCGGAAGCATGTCCGCATCCGCCCACCATGTGTCGTTGTGTCCCTGGGCAAGACACTTAACCCCGAGTTGCTCCTGGTAGGTCTGGATCCCAGCTAACATTGAACGTTCAGACAATGTCCTCTGAACGTTGTCATCAACGTCCTCTGAACGTTTGCAGAAAACGTTCACTGAACGTCCAAATGAAACTCCATAAAACGTTCAGAGAACGTCCCCTGAATGTTCAGAAACTGTCCCCCGAACGTTCAGAGAACGTCCCCTGAATGTTCAGAAACTGTCCCCTGAACGTTCAGACAACGTCCTCTGAACGTTGTCATCAACGTCCTCTGAACGTTTGCAGAAAACGTTCACTGAACGTCCAAATGAAACTCCATAAAACGTTCAGAGAACGTCCCCTGAATGTTCAGAAACTGTCCCCCGAACGTTCAGACAACGTCCCCTGAACGTTCAGAAACTGTCCCTTCAACGTTCAGACAACACAAACTTTTCAAGTTCCCAATCCACAGTTTTAAATTGAGATTTATTAGTGGAATCATGATGATATGTAGTTGTGCAAATAACTCTTGGCTATGAATTAATTCTACAGTACTAACATTAAAAATAACAGAGTCGAAAGTTATGATAAAAGAATCAGTTTATTACACATAAAGGCATCAGTATCATAATATAAAACAAATCCGTATATGAATAAAAAAATGCATAACTGGCATCAGTTGTAACAAAATAGGTACAAAAATAGGTACAAAAAGAATCTGTACATGGCATGCTATGCATATGAAAAATATAATGCATCTACTTCAAAACTGCGTTGAGGCAAACAAAGCTAGGAACCACATTTGACCATCCATTGTACAGCAGGAAACATGGTGGAAACCGTTGGTTTAAGGTTTACAAATCACTCCTTACATTTTTCCTTTATCCTCTTTAACATAAATTAAAGGATTAACAGAACAGCATAACACATAAAATGGAAAAGTCCACCTTTGGTACCTTTAAAAAAACAAAAGCTTTAGAATTACATTGGAGGGAGCTTATCAACTGGTGGCAAAACAAAATGTACCAGTACACAAACAAATCTAAATGTACACAGCTCACATAGCTTTGGTCTGTACTTAACATTAATTTGTTTTTGTTTTTTATTAACATGCCTTCATTTTTCTTTTGGATTTATAGCTGCAACACTGGCAGTAACACGAGAAATATGAAAGCTATATAAAATTACAGTCCCACCACAAATATGTTTAAAAAGTGTGCTGGTCATAATATTTTAAATAAGTTGATTTATTTCAGTAATTCCATTCAAAAAGTGAAACTTTCATTAAACTGATTTCAAGTTTATTTCTTTTAATGCTGATAATTAAAACCAACAACTAATGACAACCCTAAATTTAGTACCTCAGAAAATTAGACTATTACTTGAGATTAATTAAAAAAAATGTTTATAAATGTTGGCCAACTGAGAACTATGAACATGAAATGTACAATATGTACATCTTTGAATACTTAGTTGGGGGTCCTTTTGCAAGGACCATGGTACCATGCTTTTCAGTTGGCCAACATCTATAAAAATCCTTTTTTAAATTTTTTATCTCAAGTAATGTAATTTTCTGTTACCGGTAATGAATTTGGGCTTTTCATTAGTTGTCAGTTATAATCATCAACATTAAGAATTTTTTTAAAAATATATCAGTCTGTGTGAATGAATATAATATACAAGTTTTACTTTTTGAATGGAATTACTGAAATAAATAAACTTTTTCATATTCTAATTTTATGACCAGCACCTGTATTTGCATCTCTCCCCCCAAAAAATGTGTTCCTCAGTTCTGTGTGAGCCCGTGTCCTCCACTTCTTTGTGGCACATTTTAAATGTCCTGTGTGACCCTCCACCTCCACTTCTTGTGGTGCATTAAATGTCCAGTGTCCACTTCTTTGTGGTGCATTAAATGTCCAGTGTGAAAGCCTCACCTCCACTTCTTTGTGGTGCATTAAATGTCCAGTGTCCACTTCTTTGTGGTGCATTAAATGTCCAGTGTGAAAGCCCCACCTCCACTTCTTTGTGACACGTTTTAATTGTCCAGTGTGAGCGCATGTCCTCTACCCTTTTTGCATGTTTTAAATGCTCTGCAGCATGAGTCCTTATAAAATCCTCTCTTGCCGCAGAATCCCCATTCATGATTCCATCTGCATTTGCAAAAAAACAAACAAAAACAAAAAAGAGTAATTAGTCATATGCAAAGGCAATCTGGAAAATGCACAGTGCCTTGCTGGGGTCTCCCCTATAACTGGATTAATAAATAATAAAAAAAACATCCATCCCAGCAAATGTTGATAGGTGGCTTGTTCACCGTCAGTATCCAAGGAAGAACAATTGAGCGATCTGGTTCAAGTTCAGAGTTATGTGAAATGTGAACATCCAATTCAGAGGGAAAATCATAAGAATGATTGGCATGATGGTCTGAATGAATACTGCCATGATCATCATCTGAAAAGGACCCATTTACAGGAATATCTACAGTTTCTGGTTCATTGGTGCCATCATCATGAAGAGAGTCAGAACTTTCAAGTGATTCACTGTGTTCACTATGCATGGCAATGACTTCATGCTGAAATGCAGGAGAATTTTTAACAAAATCTTGAGAATCATCTTGGTCATCATCTAAACACTTAAATTTCCGCTTGGCAGCAAGATGAGTTCGTCTCCAAAGAGTAGATTTAGGAACAGAATAAATGTTTTTTGCCATTGTCAATGAGAGTTTAACCCTAACCCCAAGCCTCAGTTTCAGTTCCTCCACATAGGACAAACAGGTTTAACAATGTCAATCAAAACAGTTTGTTCACATGCAAATGAGGAACATCAGCCTGACGGTCATTAGAGGCCTTGATGACTCACAGGGTGCTCATGCAATAACAGCATTGGGGGATGGGGGAGGGACAACAGTTCAAGTCTCAAGTCTGTATGGAAAAAGTTTAAAAAAGTAAAAATAATCTTTCCACTTGAACGTCTTCAAGTTTCTTCACCTTATCCAGCTGAGTGAACTCTTTCTATCTGTACGGTTCAAACCGTTCAGAAGCTTTGTGTTTGCTTTAAACACTCACCGGTCTCAGAGTTTATGTAGTTCTTGTCAGTTGATCTGTTGAGAGTCGCTGCGTAAGTGACCTCCACAACCTGGACGTGTTCGTTTCTCTCTTCCTGTTCGGCGACCACGAGCACTGGAAGAGGGATTCAGGCACCGTCATAGGACTCCTAAACCCAAACCCGATGAAACAGAGAGACGGGAATGACGGGGTGAGCTGCGTTCTGTTTTAAAGTTCCAGAAGAACCACAGTCTGACGGTTACAGAACATCTAGAACTGATGCTGAGGAAACAGCTGCTCACTGGAGAAAGTTTTAGCTTTAGAAGCAAAACTCAAATATTTTTGAGGCTAGCTAACTCTGAAATTAAGTAAAACATCTGAAGTTGCAGTTCAAAAGCCTTAAACCTGTCTTGGTGTAACTTGGAAGCAGCTTATAAATTATAATTAATTCAGAATAATTTAATGAGCAAACACAAACCTTCATTATTCAACTGGGGTTAGGAGCATAAGGCCTCAAGCCCTTACCTTTCTTGTTGGTATCTGCTGACCAGGGATTTGGATTTGGTTCAAGCATCAAGATCCAGCTGCAGGGCGGTGCTCCTCTGTTTTGAACCAAACAAAGTAAAATGGTGGCAATGATGGGAAACCTTCACCACAAGGCATCCTGGGAGAAATCAAAGGGCCAATGAAAGGGCCTCCAACCAACAGTGGGGGTTGTGATTGCCCACCCTCAACTGTCACAGTGTTCAATCAAACCACCAGAACAACAAGGTTTTGCTTCTGGGGGGATAAACAGGAGTTAATGGAAGCCATTTTCTGGCACCAGAGAAGTACTCTAGCTGGTTCCAGAGTTTAACTGAGAGAAGTACTGTGGGAGAATAGAGGGCCCTAAACCCTCTCTTAAACATCTAACTAACAGAAGTGTACAGTTTTTTACAACAACGCAGAAATAGAGATTTGGTGATAAATAATAACAACCATTATGTTTGTATACTCTTTAAATTAAATCACACCAAACATGTTTTTTCACATTGAATGTCTAGAGTGAACGTTCAGACAACATTCAGACAACATTAGAAGTGCACTTCAAAACAAAAATAGAGATTTGGTGATAATAATTAATGACCATTAAAGTTTTAAAGATTAAAAAAACTAATTAAATAAAAATATGCCACTGTTTTTTTTTTTCTCACAGTAAGCAAACATTCAGAAAACGTCAGTGCACTTCATATCAAGACAAAAATAAAGATTTGGTGACAATAACCATAGCTTTTAAATATAAAAAAAAACTGATTAAATGATCACAGCAAACATTTGTTTTTCACAGCAATTGATAGTTTACAGTGATAAGACAAAATCAGAAGGGCAAACTTTTTATAACAAGACAAAAATAGAGATCTGGTGACAATAACAACCATGTAATTATGGTTATAGATAAAGAACCCATATGAGTGGGGGTCTCGTACGTGGGCCCATTGCTCTATTGAAGATATAAAGACTGATTAAAGAAGTCACAGTAAACATGATTGTCATGTCAAGTGAATGTTCATAGTGAACGTTCAGACAATGTTCAGACAATGTCAGAAGTGCACACCTTTTGTAACAAAACAAAAATAGAGATTTGGTCATAAATAATAACAACCATTAAAGTGTCAAAGATGTAAGAAATAAGTGAATGAAATTACACCAATTTTTTTTTCTTACAGTGAGTGAACGTTCAGCGTTAACGTTCAGGAAACGTTCAGACAACGTTCAGATAATGTTCAAACAATGTTCAGACAATGTTCAGACAATGTTCAGACAATGTTCAGACAATGTTCAGACAATGTTCAGACAATGTTCAGACAATGTTCAGACAATGTTCAGACAATGTTCAGACAATGTTCAGGCAATGTTCAGACAATGTTCAGACAATGTTCAGGCAATGTTCAGACAATGTTCAGACAATGTTCAGGCAATGTTCAGACAATGTTCAGACAATGTTCAGGCAATGTTCAGACAATGTCAGAAGTGCACACTTTTTGTAACAAAACAAAAATAGAGATTTGGTCATAAATAATAACAACCATTAAAGTTTCAAAGGTGTAAGAACTAATTGAATGAAATTACACCAATTTTTTTTTCTTACAGTGAGTTACCGTTCAGCGTTAACGTTCAGGGTTAACGTTGAGGCAACGTTCAGACAACGTTGGGTCCTGAACATTCGACATTCGACCTTTAGACGACGTTCACTGAACGTCATCTGAACATTTGCTTGCTAGCTGGGACATCACAAAATGAATAATTCTTTTTCTAACTAATACACAATAGCAAAATGAATAATTCTTTTTCTAACTAATACACAATTTTTCTAACTAATACACAAACTACATCATACTTATTTATTTATTTTTTTTATTATATTTTATTTATTTTTTATTTATTTATTTATTTTATTTTTATTTTTATTTTATTTTTATTTATTTTTTTATTTATTTATTTTTTTCTT
>JBBPBX010010030.1:10289-33703 GCA_038048925.1 Garcialebias charrua
CTTGGTCCTCCATAAATGCCAAGTGGTATTAGACGTGATGTGGACCAGGGAAAATCATAGCCGCAGTGATCCTCCACTGAAACATACACATGCATTATCATAAAAGCCCATGTCGTGAGTAAATGAGATCTCAGGATCAGAGGATTTAGAGTTGTCCAAAACCCCACGGTGACCAGCTCCCAGCCACCCAGACACTGTGTGGCAAGAGCAAAGGGAGAAGAGTACTTGTGGTGGATGGCGTGGAAGGTGACATACAGCCAGCGGATCCTGTGATGCAGCAGGTGCCAAATAAAGTACTGGAAGTCAAAGAGCAGAAGATTGCCTGTTACACCGGCAATCAGCTCCAGCAGGGTCGGAGCCTGGTCTGGCAGGTCCACAGGTGGTCTCCATAGCCACTGGGCTACGGATGCTGGGAGCACAAGGAACACATGGTTGTGCAAGGTGACACCTGCACAGTGCAGCAGAGTAGAAGCTGTTGGTCGACGGCTTGGCTGTATCTTGAATCGCTGGACCCACGGCCACCTGTCCCCCATCACGTCACAAACAAGATAAGGGATGCAGAAGACAAAATAGGCAGAGACAGTCACCGCAACAGGGAAGAGTGGAGATCTCAGACAGTCCCTGTAACTGAGACTCAAGCTGTCCCAAAAAGGCTGCAGCAGAGATTTTTCCCCCAAGTAATTTGTCCAAATAGGTACAATGTTCTCTGCGAGATCCATCCTTTAGAAAATAAAAAAAATCACAGGCAAATTTAGAGAAGGCTGTAGATGCTTCAGTCAGATACGACAGCTTGGATAAACCATTTGTTCTGTGGGTGTGCTTGTACTTTTCACTCAGCACAGCATCAAGTGACAACTGGTGCCACAAATTATTCATACACCCCGTAACTTAAAGCGCCCTCTCCACATGATAACTTGTTCATTGTGAAGATTGTAGCTAGAGGAAGTGAGAAGGGTGAAACTTTGCTTTTGTTAAAGGAGACACCAGATCGAATGGATGTATCAATAATATTTAGACGACATTTCTCATTCACCCTCATTGAATTGGATTTCATCTCAGGAAATCTTCATCTTCATTAGAAATTAAAAAAAAGCCTAAATCTGCCTTTTAACATTATTCTAATTTTAGAGTAATACTCTATTTGTAAAACTATACAGTAATTGTTTAAATCAGGTTGCATTAAAGCTGCTATATGTAACTTTTCTAACAATATATTTTTTACATATTTCTTCACTCTGTCACTAGATTGATGTTAGAGAGGTAATCTCTGAAAAAAACAAAAAAAATATTGTCCCCTTGCTTCTCCAGGTGGTAAATAAGCATTTCTAAAAAGAAAAAGTGACCCGCCATTTTCCAGCCAATAAAAACAAAGTTTGTAACCAGCCAATAAAAACCGAGCTTGAATTTGAATCAGCCAATAAAAACAGAGCTTGAATTTGAATTTTAACAGACCACAAGGGGGCAGAGCCATATATGGCTCTGAGGGGGAGGGATCAGAATGCTTTGCTTGTTGAAATTTTTTCTAAGTGCTGATGTTCTACAGAAACTGCAGACTGAACCTTTAATCTGATTTAAACAATTATACTAACTTAATCATTTAACTGTATTAATTCTTCATGGTCTGAACAGAATACTTTGATTATAAGCTTTATCTTTTTTCCTTCTTCTTCTTCTTCTTTCGGCTTCTCCTTTCTTCAGGGGTCACCACAGTGAACTAGTCACATGAAGACTTGGCGATTGTTTTTATGCCGGATGCCCTTCCTGACACAACCACAGCTCTCCGTGTGGAGCAGAGAGCTGCTGTCTAGGGTTCCCAGGGGAGCAGATGGTGCAGGTTAAGGGCCTTGCTCAAGGGCAGAGACAGGTGTGACTGCTTCACTTATCCCACGCACATTTTGATGTTGTCGGTACCGGGGTTTGAACCGGCGATCTTCCGATTACAAGCTCACCTTATTAACCTCTGCGCCACCACTCCCTGATCATAAGTTTTATCTAAAACATAAAACTCTTTATAATTAGGATCTATGTTTAGGTTTATTACGCACAAAAAATTGGATAGTTTAGACATTTTTTTGATAGTTTATTTTGGAATTCTGGGAAGAAAAATATTAATAATTCTGCCAGATTATCAGATTAGTTTGAGAAAACATCAGATTAGAAGTTTGTCAATTTACCTCAGATTAAAGTGTCATAACTAGACCCAGCATCACTTTTCTCATCACCATCCCCTCATTGTTCCACCGTGAACAATGAGGGGTGAACCCGCGAGTCAGCTGAGGATCTGTGGAGGTCAACAGATTGTCCAGGTCATGAGAGGAGAGGGTTATGGTGACGAGCTTCTGAGGGGTCTGGAACTCTTCAGCCGATGGAGTCAATGTCATTGTATAGATATATAACACATTTTAAAACAAGTTTGACAGAAGTGCTTACAAGCTGCTTAAAAAAATCAAGGGAAAAACAACAACAACAATAATATGATTTCAGAAAATCATCCATGACAGCCAACACAATAAAATAGGTTCCAAACCAACTAAAATAAGGAAACACCACAACATAAAATATCTAATGGAACTCAAACTGAGTTTGAATTAAAAACCAGTGTGAACATTTTAGTTTTTAGGTGGAATTTAATAGACTGTGCAGAAAATCAAGGCGCAGGTTGTTCCGGTCTCAAACAATCTCTACACAAAACTGTCTTTAGCCTTACAGAACAGCTATAACAACAAAAGACTCGATCATGACAAAAATAACTTTTAAACCAAGCAGTTGATGGAAAGATGAGTCCAGTTCAGAGGTCAGGAGGCCTCCCTTCATGCACAAACTTAAATGTATTTCTCTGTGAGACAATTTGCTTTGCTTTCCGTGTTCAGTGTGGTGCACGCAACAATAACGAACGACCCACTGTCATGTTTGTTCTTTTACACAAAGAAAAATCAAACCTTAAAGGCACTTGTGATACTAATTAATGGTAAACAGTTTGAAACATGACTGAAAAATGGAATGGTTAAAGGGGTACCAACGAACACAGCCAAATTATTTTAGCATTAAATAAACAGGAAATATTTTTTGTTTGTTTGTTTTCTGCGTCTATCTCACCAAATGTATGCAGATCTTATTTAAATTAGACTTCAATGGATTTTAAGCAGCAAAGAGGTAAAACTATGACAAAACAAGATTGAATCATGTCATCCGGACAACAAAAGGTTAAACCATTTCAGAGCAGTTTATTGAAGGGAGAAACGTTTCGTCTTCCATCCAGAAGACTTCATCAGTCTGTGGCCTGCCAACCAGATCTGTCCCATAAATAGCCTTCATTTCTGTGTTTCAAGCCAAACTCCTGTTGGAATCTCAGAAGCAAACTTTTAACACATGCAAAAATACCCATCTACGGAAGAGCATTGCATTCACCAAATAAATAAAAAATTGACTCATGATCTCATACTTATGAGATCCTGATCTCATAATTATAAGATGTCACAATTATGAGATAAGGTGTCATAATTATGAGGTAGTATCTCATAATTATGAGATAAGATGTCATAATTATGAAATAATATCTCATAATTATGAGATAAGATGTAACAAAGATGTAATATTTATTAAATAAAATCTCATAATTATGAGATAAGATGTCATAATTAATATCTCATAATTATGACATCTTATCTCATAATTATGAAATAATATCTCATAATTATGAGATAATATATGAGATATTATCTCATAATTATGAAATAATATCCCATAATTATGAGATCAGGATCTCAAAAGTATGAGATGATAAGTAAAAAAAAAAATTTTTTTTTGGTGAATGCAGTGCTCTTCCGTACCCATCTGTCCAAAACAATCAATCATCTTGATTAGCAGTCAAATGTTTTAGGTCAGAAGGAAGACTTCCTCCTCACAGAAACAGCCTGAGGACAACAAGGCCTAAATGTTCCAGAAAAAGGTTTGCAGGCTCAATCAACCAAGTAGATAACAAAAAATAACAAAACAAAAAAAGTTAAATAATTTCATCTGGACCAGTTTCTGAGAAGCAGTCTCACAGTTTTTTTTTTAGAGGCTATCAGGCTTTATTTTATTTTTTCAAACAGTGTAGATTGTATAATAGCATATAAAAGGAAAAGTATATATTTTTCATATATACACATATCTCACAGTTTTTAAAAAAAAAAATTCACTACAGATACAGTTACAGTTATAAGAATGTGAACAAAAAGAACAAGGGACAAGATAACAAGAACAAGGAACACATAAAAATAAACAAAATTAACTATATATATATAATTATACATTAAATATATTCAAGGAGCTACAGCATTCAAACGTGTTTATAGCTTTCTTGTTGTTACTCTTAGAAATGGTGCATAAATATAATTCTATTTCTTTAATTAAACCTGGAAAAAAAGGCGAAGATGATGAAAATTTAAATAAATAAATGTCACATTTTTGTCATCTGTGTATGTTTCCCATACAAGACGAAATTTGTCTCTGCATTTAACCCAACCACCACCAGGTGGTGCAGTGGGCAGCTAATAGAAAGCGCCCGGGGAGCTGGGGAAATAGATGTGCACTCATAGACACTCCAAGGTGTGCCGTGGCCGGGGTTCGAACCTGGGTCCTTCGGGTCCCAAGTCCGGTTCCCCTGCCACTACATGCCACTACACCATCTTGGCCCCTACATTTGTGAATATGGTATTTGCCAAATATTATAATTAAATTAATTGCCAGTTTTTTTTAAACATTAATATTCTTTTTGTGAAAGCCAAAAATAATGTGTTCATGTGAAAATGTTTGTTCTTCCGGCTCCCGGCAAAGCAGGTCACATCTCTTTCTGCTCCTCACCTCCCTGGTTTTCCCCCTCCCTGCTTCTGCATTTGTCTCGTCTGTAACTCTTCAGCGCTCGCTCAAACCAATTTGGAAATGGATTTATTTGCGTGGGCTGTTTACTCTATCGATATTATCGATTAAAAAAAATTCAGCGAAGCGCACCGGCCAGGGAGAGCCGGCGTGCCCCATCGACACGCAGGCGGTGAGCTACATTATGGACTTGAGGAGCGAGTAGAGGTTAATGTGTCTGGCCGTTCTTTCTGTCGAGGACGTGGAATATCTATGGATTATTGGGATACTGGTGGCCGCTGCTCTGCCTTTTGGCACTCGTGGAGGTTTCTGCCACTGAAGGCTGAGGAGGACTGCCGCGATCGGCGTGCTGGCGAGACTTCCTGCTCAGCGAAGGTTCTTTGATCCGGGCTATGACCTTCACAGCTGTTGTACGAGCTGAACCGCACGGTAGGAGCAACGGTGGCAGCCGCGAACCTGCGGCGTGTTTTGGGACTCGTTTACAGCCGTCCGGCCTCAAACAGGGCACATATGGAAGGAGACTGTAGCTCGGAACCTCAAATGTTTCGGCGATTGGACCCAGAAACAGCACCTGGACTTAAGACTGCAGTCAAAAGTACACTGTGGACTGACCTGAAAATAAATAAAGCAACTATCTAATCTGGACTCAGCGACCTTGAAATGAAGGCTGTCTGCAAATCTTCTCCTGGAGTCGAAAGCTGCTGAGAACTCGCTGCCCCCCCTCCCCCCAAAGGTCTCTGTGTGTGCGTCTCGGATGGAGCCGAGCTGTGAGACCTGCGAACTGTGCTTATCTGGAAACGATTACTCACAGACTTAATCTCCCTGCTTGTCGTCATCGCATGCCATGTCCTGTCTAAATGTGCTAAAGCTGGTAGAGTTTTTGGACTTTATCATGGAGTGTCTTGTGACAAATTGTGATAGATTCTTTTTTGAATACTGTGGTGGACCACTAGGGGGCTCTACTCACACCCAGTGGACCGAAGGCATTACAGGATGTTTTATTGTGAAAGGTCCAGAGGACCGGATGCTGTATTGGATATATAAGGCGGTGTTGGGTGCTTCCCGCCAGTTTAGTAGGAGTTGATTAAAAGTGAAGTTCTGCAGCCTGTCTCCTGTGTCGTCTCTTCACCACCTCCTACACTGGTGACCCTCGTGAACTGAATATGTCGACATCTGACGCTTCAGCCAGCTCTCTACTGCTGTCCACTGCTGTGGAACCTACACAGGCGGCCCCGCTCGCTTTTTCGGTGGCCGTTAAAATCCCGGACTTCTGGCTGCACGCGCCTCAGTCGTGGTTCGCACACATCGAATCACAGTTTGCTCTTCGCGGGATTTCTGTTGACGACACCAAATACCACCATGTGGTTGCTTCGCTGGATCCGCTGACAACCCAGCGGGTAATGAGCCTGCTACAAAACCCTCCTGCACAAGGAAAGTACGAAGCCCTCAAGAAGCTTCTTCTGCGGCGCTACTCACTTTCAGAGGCGGAGCGCGCTGAGAAACTATTTTCCCTCTCCGGTTTGGGCGACGGCACAGCTCTCGAGCTCGTGGAGAGCATGTTGTCCTTGCGGGGATCAGACGACTGCGAGTTCCTCTTCCGCCACCTCGTCCTCCGCCAGCTTCCAGCTCCTGTGCGAACCGCCCTGGCCAACTCCCCGTTTCTGCAGGAGAAGGATTACCGCTCGCTGGCCGAAGAAGCCGACCGCATCATTCTAACCGCGAGGACCTTCGCGGTACAGGCGGCGGTCCCTGGATCTCCAGCAGCGCCCGAGTTTCAAGCAACGCACACAGCGCCGGACGAGCCAGCGGTGGTAGCAGGAGTCGCTAGCCGCAGGCGGGCAGGTCCCGCTCTTTGTTTCTACCACGCGCGTTTTGGCGCCAAAGCACGACGGTGCGTCCCGCCGTGCAGCTTCAAGCCGCAGGGAAACGAGACCGCCAGCAGCCGCTAGCAGTCGCGGCCGTTGGCGAGAAGGAAAGGCTGCTTTTCATCGAGGACTCGAGGTCGGGGAGGCGGTTCCTGGTGGACTCGGGTTCGCAGAAGAGCCTCGTCCCCCCGACTGGCTCCGACAGGTTGGCTGAAGGCTGCGGGCCGCAGCTAACCGCGGCGAATGGCTCTCCCATCAAGACGTTTGGCGAAAGGTTGGTGACTGTGCGTTTCCATGAACGGGACTTCCAGTGGAACTTTGTGGTAGCTGCTAGCTCGGTCCCTATTTTAGGGGCTGATTTTCTTTGTGCTCACGGGCTCCTTGTTGATGTAGCTAACAGGCGTTTGATCGACGCTGTGTCTTTTTCGTCACTGCCTTGTGAGACGCGAGGAGCTGGGCCTTTAATGCATGCTAACTTTTTAGCTTCGGGTAATGTGTTTCAGCGTTTATTGTCTGAATTCCCCTCGCTGACTGTTCCTGATTTTGCAAACACAAACACACAACATGGGGTCGAACATTATATTCCCACAACGGGCCCCCCGGTGTTCGCACGTGCACGCCGCCTCGATGCTACTAAGCTAGCAATCGCACAGGAAGAGTTTGCTAACATGGAGCGTTTAGGCATCGTGCAGCGCTCAAACAGTCCGTGGGCCTCCCCCCTCCACATGGTGCCCAAGGCAGATGGCAAATGGCGTCCATGTGGGGATTTCCGCCGCCTTAATAACATCACAGAGAACGATCGTTATCCCATCCCCCACATCCAGGATTTTTCAGTGCACCTGGCTGGGACCTCCATTTTTTCTAAAGTAGATTTAGTACGGGGGTACCACCAGGTTCCTGTGCATGTGGAGGATGTCCCTAAGACCGCTGTTATCACGCCTTTCGGCCTTTTTGAGTTTTTGCGCATGCCTTTTGGTCTTAAAGGTGCAGCACAAACATTTCAGCGGTTGATGGATTCAGTCCTAAGGGGCCTGCCCTTCGTATTTGTGTACTTGGACGACATCCTGGTGGCTAGCAGCTCGGCTGAGCAGCACTTGTCCCACCTCCGTGAGGTTTTTCAGCGCCTGGCAGCACATGGCCTGATTGTAAACACAGCGAAATGCCAGTTTGGGCTGCCAGTCATTGACTTTTTGGGCCACCGCATTTCCGCAAGTGGCGCCGTCCCGTTACCAAACAAAGTGCAGGCGGTGTCAGATTTCCCACAGCCCCAGTCTGTTAAAGCGCTACAAGAGTTTTTGGGAATGGTTAACTTCTATAACCGTTTCCTCCCCAGGGCAGCACAACTGCTGCGTCCGCTCTATGGAGCGCTGAAAAAGAAAAAGCCCAACGACAGTGTTGACTGGACACCAGAACGCCTACAGGCATTTGGTGATGCTAAAGCTGCACTGGCCACTGCTGCCCTTTTGGCCCATCCATCCCCAGCGGCGCAAATAGCTTTAACAACCGACGCATCTGATGTTGCGGTGGGGGCTGTGTTAGAACAGCAGGTTTCCGGGGTTTGGCAGCCGCTTGCATTTTTCAGCCGTACGCTGCGGGACAACGAGCTGAAATACAGTGTTTTTGACAGAGAGTTGCTGGCGCTTTACCTGGCCACACGCCATTTCAGGTTTTTCCTGGAAGGCCGCCAGTTCACTGCATACGTTGACCACAAACCCCTGGTGTTTGCTATGTCAAAAATTTCTGACCCCTGGTCTGCTCGCCAGCAACGCCACCTCGCAGCGGTGTCTGAATTCACTACAGACATTCAGCATGTGGCTGGAAAATCCAACGTGGTGGCCGACTGTCTCTCCCGGGTGCTGATCTCTCCCGTGTACGTTGGCATCGATTTTTCTGCTATGGCTGCGGACCAACGTAGCGACGCAGAAATACTCGAGCTCCAGTCCGGCCCCACAGGCCTCGAGTTGGAGGAAAGGCAGGTGAATGACGGAGGTCCTCTCCTGCTCTGTGACGTATCTACAGGCAGGCCCCGCCCCCTGGTTCCAGTTTCATGGCGACGCCGCGTTTTTGACTCCTTACATTCCCTTTCTCACCCAGGTGTTAGAGCCTCTGTGAAACTGGTCAGCTCAAAGTTTGTTTGGCCCGGTCTGCGTAAAGCAGTTAAGGAGTGGGCAGCAGCGTGTGTTCCATGCCAGCGTGCTAAGGTTAACAGGCACACCAAAGCACCTTTGGAACCTTTCTCCATCCCAAGTCGGCGGTTTGATCATGTGCACGTAGACCTAGTAGGCCCTCTGCCTCCATCACAGGGTTTTACTCATCTGCTGACTATGATAGACCGGACCACCAGGTGGCCAGAGGTGGTTCCTCTGACGTCCACAACATCTGCAGTGGTGGCCCGGGCTTTTTTGTCTACCTGGGTTGCACGTTTCGGCCCCCCTTCAGACATTACATCGGACAGGGGCCCGCAGTTTGTTTCTGAGCTTTGGTCTACCATGGCCAAGGGTCTGGGGACTAACGTTCACAGGACCACCGCTTACAACCCCCAAGCTAATGGTTTGTGTGAACGGTTTCACAGGTCATTGAAAGCTGCACTTCGTGCTGCATTGACCGGTGACAACTGGATTGACCGCCTTCCCTGGGTTTTGTTGGGGTTGCGTACCGCAACCAAAGAAGACCTGAGCTCTTCCCCGGCTGAAATGGTTTACGGTCAGCCTGTGCGCGTCCCCGGTGAGTTTTTACCTGAGGTACCCTCACCACAGTTCGCTCCACCGTTGCTCCATCTTTCACCTCAGGAGGCCCCTTTTCGTGTCCCCGGTCCGGTACACCATTGTTTACCGCAGTCATTTGTCCCTAAGAGTCTGGAGTCCTCTAAATTTGTTTTTGTCAAACACAATGCACACAGGACACCACTACAGCCTTTGTATGATGGACCGTTTCGAGTTCTTCAACCAGGTCCGAAACATTTCCTTTTGGATTTAGGGGGTCGTACTGAGACTGTCTGTATTGATAGGCTTAAACCAGCTCATGTTATGTCAGATGATCAGGTTGTTACGGCCCAAGCTCCTCGCAGGGGCAGACCTCCATCCACATTGTTAACGGACGGCGGTCCTTCTTCCGGAAACTCTCAACGTCCATTGGAGCCCGAATCTTCTGCAGACCCTCCTCGTAGCCCTCCACTTCATCAGACTGGTTCTGCAGGGCCCAGGTTCAGCCGTTCTGGTCGTTTGATCAAACCTAAAATGCGGGACTAGTGATGGACCTTACTGGGTGTTCTGGGGGGGCGTGTGTGGTGGACCACTAGGGGGCTCTACTCACACCCAGTGGACCGAAGGCATTACAGGATGTTTTATTGTGAAAGGTCCAGAGGACCGGATGCTGTATTGGATATATAAGGCGGTGTTGGGTGCTTCCCGCCAGTTTAGTAGGAGTTGATTAAAAGTGAAGTTCTGCAGCCTGTCTCCTGTGTCGTCTCTTCACCACCTCCTACAATACCACGTTTACCCGATTGTGTGTGTTTCCTTTTTCCATATCTGATTGTTTGCGGCGCGGTTTCAAACTGCTGTGGCTTCGTGCGTACGTCTCTCTTAAGATTGTGCGTGCGCCAATTGCATAACCTTGTACTGTACCTCGGTGCAAAACGTGCCAATAAAGATGTATTCTATTCTATATTACAAATTATAAAATTATTACAATGCTTCTAAAATGTCTTTATGACATAACAATTCCAGAATAAATGACTGATTGTTTTGGAGTGCTCTTTGCAAAATTTACAGTTGGGGTCAATTGTTTTAATATATTTCTTCATGAATTGATTAGTAGGATATATTCTGTGTAACAGTTTAAAGGAGACATCTTTCATTTTGTTGTTTATCATTAGTTTCTGATGAAATGTCCACACATTTTTCCATTGTGAATCAGGGACAAAGTTTCTCCAGTAGAAGACAGATGAGGGGATAGAAATAATATCCTGCTGGAACAGGGTACATATCTCACAGTTTCTGTTGGGGTTAAAAGTCGCCTATGTGTCCTCCCAGCCTGCAGGGGGCGACAACAACTAGAGTAAAAGCTTTTTGTTGTTATTTTGTTTCCGCGCTGTGGAGCAGCTGTTCTGTAGTTTGTGTCAGTGGATGTTATCGAAGGACTCAGATCTTTATGTCTGCTGAGTTAGTTTGTGTTCAACGATTCGGGCTAAATATGATCCAGCTGGACAGCTCTGTTGACGTAGACTCTTTAATAAAAAGACTGGAGGATCAATCGGTGACTAAGTTTGTCACTTTCTCTGTGGACCGACATTATAATGAGAAAGGTAAATAAATAAATAAAGGCCGACTGAGTGAGCTACATAAAGCCAGTGATGTAAATTAACCTCATGTTGGACATTAGATTGAGCTTGACTGCTAGCTTTCATATAAACACTAAACTAAATGTTAATATGTCAAAAGTTATCATAACATTTATTCTAGTATTTTACATTATCCTGTTAGTTTGCCACAACTGTAAATTAATTAAAGAACATTATCAGTACTCTACACAACACTGTACAGATGTTACAACTTGACTAATTAACATAAATTATTAGTTGGGTTTCTTGTTTGCTCTGGTGATGAACTGATAACAGATGAAGTCAGGCAGGAATCCTCATGGACTGTGATGTTTGCAGATGACATTGAGATCTGTGGTGAGAACAGGGAACAGGTGGAAGAGAACTTGGAGAGGTGGAGGTATGCACTTGAAAGAAGAGGAATGAAAGTCAGCCGTAGTAAGACAGAGTACATGTGTGTGAATGAGAGGGAGGCCAGTGGAACAGTGAGGCTACAAGGAGCAGAGGTCACAAAGGTGCAGGACTTCAAGTACTTGGGGTCCACTGTCCAGGAAAATGGGGAATGTGGTAAAGAGGTGAAAAAGAGAGTCCAGGCAGGATGGAGTGGATGGAGAAAAGTTTCAGGAGTGATTTGTGACAAAAAGGTGTCAGCAAAGGTCAAAGGAAAAGTTTACAAGACAGTGGTGAGACCAGCTATGTTGTATGGTCTGGAGACAGTGTCATTGACAAAAAGACAGGAGAAAGAACTGGAAGTGCAGAAATGAAGATGCTGAGGTTCTCCTTAGGAGTGACAAGGATGGATAAGATCAGGAATGAGATCATCAGAGGTACAGCACATGTTGAACAACTGGGAGATAAAGTTAGGGAGGCCAGACCGAGATGCACAAAAAAGTTTAAAGGGGACCACACATTCAAAATTCACTTTTTTATGTTTTTTTTACTCAACTTTGGGTATTTACTTCATAAAAAAAACAGTCCAAAGGCCAAAACAATGCACCCAGTGGTTTATTTACTCTAAGTAGATTTATTTTATCTGGACCAGTTTCTTTAAGGGAGAAACGTTTCGTCTTCTATCCGTTTTCCGGATGGAAGACGAGCTTTTGCAATGTTTACATTTTAAGAAAATGATCAAAACTGAATTGTTAAAAAATATATATGAAGTAGCTTAATGTGTATTGTATTAGGGCTGGAAAATTAGAGTTATTCATTTTGTTCTGGTACTTGTAGATAATTACATTATTGTTTGAACGGATTGTTTGAAAAAAGGGGGCAGATATAATAAGATTTTTTTCTTCCTTCTACTACCTTTCATTTTACATTTTGTATTCGTATCAAATATGGGATTGTTTTTGTATTGTATTTTTAAATGAATAATAAATAAATGTCCTGGGTATGTGATTGTGTCGAGTCAGTAGTGAAACGGTGGGTGTGCTCCACAGACTGGCAGCCTTCACCTCTGAACCGAGTGCACTGGCAGTGGGCCGGCGGCTCGGGGATGCCAGCCATCGAGTTCACCGGTGTCCCGTTTGTGTTCGTGGGCTCTAAAAGGCTCGTGTGCCACCAAGGCAAAGACCTTGCTGTTTCTCAGAAAAGGAAGTATTTTGAGGAAAAGGCTAGAAAAATGGTGAGTTCACTCCCGGACACAAATGACACTGACACTAAGCAGACATGATAAATTATGTTCTCATTTGTCCTCGTGCTGTGAAGTCGGAGGAGCAGAGTTTAGGCAACCAAAGATCTCGCCGCCCGACCACAAAAAAGGTGGGATGTCCTGCAGCCATATCCATCAGCAAGATCGCAACCTTCCCTGAATTCAAGGTAGGTGCTGCTGTTTCCAGTTTGACGTGACAGCTGCGAACGATTTCTACAATAAAATAAACATTTTGTCTTCACTCGTCAAACTAAAACGCCAGGTGGATGATAACACAGAAAGGAGTAAGAAGACGGCCTCGAAGACGCTCCGAGTGGCTTTAGAGAGGGATCCAGTTGTTTGGGAAACGCGCTACGCCGTCACACATTCAAGTGAGCATGCAGGACATGCAAACAGGAGATACGGTAACGAAACAACTGTTAGAAGCATCTGCTCATAATGTCAAACACAAGATAGTGACAGTTTTATTTCTGCTCAGAGACAGATGTAACCTCAGAATCTGGTTTGCTTCCACGCAAGCGCGCTAGGAAAGCTGCTCTGAGGAGGAGATGTATGAAACTCACCAAACAGCTCATGGACAGCTTACATGACATTGAGGATCAGCACACTCTTGAAGAACTTTCCAAGGTTTTAGGCACGTTGCTGCAAGACCTGGTGCCTCTGAGCAGCACTGTGGACAGAAGGCCTTTTCGTCTCAAAGCAAAGACGCTTGGTGTTTCCTCTCCGGTGTCACAGATGTGTGCTGGGGGACAAAAACGCACAAACAGACTGGAAACTCTGACAGAGAGCAGGCAGGAGCCCTTCTCTTAAACTTCAAGTTTATGAGTGTCATTACGCTGATGTTTGCACTTCCTGCCGTTCAGTTTGATACTTTTTGTGTTCGTTTTCTAATCGTGAAAGGTAAAAATAATTAATTCAGAGAAATCTGCAGAACTATTTTAGCCACAAGGTGGCGCCAGATCTTAGATTTCTGAGCAGTATTACGTGAACACTGAAATTGTTTAAAGGAGACCACAGATAGGATTTTAAAAATTTTATGGTATGTCTTTGGGGTTACCAGACAGTGTTCATTCAATTTTATACACAAAATAATGCTTATATAATAAAATATCCCCTTTCTAATTCTGCCAAATTTCACTTCCGTTCTAAACGACCGGTTTATGAATAATGAGGTCTGAAAGCCACGCCCTACAAAGACCTATTTACATTAACTACGCCCTCTGTAACAGCCAGTATCTCTATTCTGTTGTTGTTTTAAAATTAGCTCTTTTTTATTACTCATTTGACTTACTGTTAGTGCTAGTAGCTTAAGATAACTTACCAAAAGCCCTCTGCGCGCGCCGCCATTAGCTGCTCCTTTTAGCATTAGCCCACCTCCGAGGCTAATGATAGCTTTTCCTCCTCCGAGCGGGCGGTGCTAGTTCCGCTCGTTGCATGCGGCGCATTTGGGAGCATCGCTGCTTGTCCACACACACACACAAAGTTTACAGAGTGTCTCCAGTTAATTTATCCGCCTCTGACCGGACCTCAAAAGCCAGTAGCTCCCAGCAACTCCAGCACGCAGATGGTGTCTTCGCCGGCGGTGTGAGAAACAAAAGGAATGCCGCGACCGGGACGCAAACCAGGGTCCTTCCGATGATGAATCCAACTCACTACCTCTAGGCCAACCGAGCAGTTATGTATGAAGCAGTCTTTCATTGTATAAGAAACAATCACAACCACCTACATTTAGAACGCTGAAGTTTTGATTAGATTTTGATGAAGTGAAAAGTATTCTTAAACTAAATAAGTTGCTAATCTGAAAAATATATCAATCAGTGGTGCTTGTACGTTACAGACTGTCACCCCGCGAGAGTTTGTGTGTGCACAGTTAACGAGACAGAGTTCAAACAAGGTAATAAAACATTCTGGTTTTACTCAAGATGTGCTGCGTGACTGGAGCGGGGCAAACCCCTAGCCCCCCCGGGGGCTAAATAAATGAATAAATAAATAAATAAATGACCGCCAGGTCAGCTCCTAAACCGCTAGGCAACCGTGACATCTTTTATACTGAGTGGGTGGAGCATCACCAGGGGTTGCTAGGTGAGGGGCTGGACTCAGGTTTGAGGTGATTGGCTGCGGTTTGTGACGTCACAAACCGCAGGAAGTGTGAAACCTAGTGTATTTATCAAAAATAAATAAATCTACTTAGAGTAAATAAACCACTGGGTGCATTTTTTTGGCCTTAGGACTGTTTTTTTATGAAGTAAATACTCAAATTTGAGTAAAAAAACCACTAAAAAGTGAATTTTGCATCTGTGGTCCCCTTTAAATACTCATCTAAATTAGTAAGTTTTAAACTATAATAAGTTTTTTAAACTGAGATACAACATAAAATGTGCAACATTATACTGAAACGAAAAACCTGCAGAGAATCAGTGTCAGAAGAATAACAAAATTAAATTACATTTTAAAAAATGAAGAAAAAAAGGCTGTATTATCCTGATGCATGCTCCATAATCCAGGTAGACAAATCTAACGCGGTTGAGTCAGATCCTCTGGACGGATTCTTCTTTGTTGAAATGTTTGGTCCTTTATCTAAAAGACTTCTTCAATCTCAATCTTCAATCAGCACGGTGGCACAACTGGTAGAGCTGCTGCCTCTCAGCGAGAAGGTTGCCGGTTCAAATCCCGGTCCGGGGGCCAGCAGTCACTCCTTTAGGGATGAAAGAGGTCGACCTGACTGACCATCTTGATGAATCTGGATGATTGACAAACCTCAAAAGTTCATGCTCAAAAACCATTAAAAAAGTGATCCTTTAAAATTTTTTAAAAAATAGTGCCTTTTCATCTTTATTTTCATCTGATTGTGTTCAATGGGCAGAAAAGGCTGAAATTGTGTCACAGTGACACTGTCACTGCAAACTCAGCATGTTTAGAGAGAGCTGGGTATTATCCAGCTTTTAACCCAAATAGATCAGGCGCCAACATTTAGGCTTTCTTTTTACGCCAGATTAGCAAAGATTTACGGTTTAGCATGAACTGAAAGGCTCCAGTTGGCGTACGCTTTCAGACAAAACTTATATAATATTGTTTAAAAAAAAAAAGCTTGGCGTAGAACATGAAGCCATCCGAGTGTTTACAGTCACAGTACTGTACTGGGCACAATTTCCCATTAGTTCTCCTGACCACCAGGGGGCGATATATAAAATTAGTGTGATGTCGCCAGGAAGTATTTGAGCATGCGCAGTTGTACACTTCAAAATAAACAACAAACTCGGTTAATTATTCACTCGTTTATGGTGTAATTTCGGGCTTTTCAGCGCAGGTGAAAAGTTACAGCAACGACAACTGACATTGTAACTTATATCAGCGTGAGTTGACTAAATTTAAAAGAGGAAGAAGACGAAGAAGGGTGTTTAACGGTGCGGTGTCATATGACAGGGGAAAGGTTTCTAAAGATTTCATCTGGAAGCTTTGCACAGACCTGTTCAAGGGTTCAAGGTAATATCTTTCACAGAAACTTTATTTCATTGTTATAATACTGCGTACAAGTTTTGAACCACACATTTATTTCTCTATATTTTGTTTGTGAAGCTAAACTTTATAGTAATATTTTAAAAAAGTGAGTTGAAGCACAATGTTTTCAATGTTTTTGAGGGTGTTTGAACATTTTTTCATGAGCTGAATCAAGACTTTTGTACAATAAGGTGGATACTGCTTTTTCCTCAAAAATTCAATATAAAATACACCAGACACCATTAGGCAATATTTTCCCCACTTCTGAGAGAGCCTTCAGCTGCCATGTTTAAAATAATGTTTCAGTGACACCTGTCTAAAACAAAAGGCATTGTGTAATCGATTCAGGTAATAAAAATGGAGTGTGTTGGAGAAGAGAGCACAGAAGAAGGTCGATCTGCGTTGGTTCCTCGTGCTCAGCCGGTGTGCCGCTTCTTCTTTCAAGGACGACGTTGCAATTATGGCAGTAAGTGTAAATTTTTACACGTGAAAGACGAGAGCAAAGCTGATGGGATGCCCAGCCAGTTGGATGCTGCGCCTTTAAACTCTCAGGGTCTTCATGAGGGGAACAGGCCCTCGTTTACCCAAAACCCAAAGGTTGCTCCTGCAGCCGCCCGCCGCCCCTGTCGCTACTTTCTTTCAGGGTACTGCGCAATGGAGGACAAATGTCGCTTCTGGCATCCACCACAGTTACTTCTTGTGGCTGCTGGGCCGGTTCCTGGCAATGTCTCCAAAGCTGCACCTAGTTTTCCCCCAGTGTCACGTCCCACCAGTCTCCAGGAGGTGAAGCTTTGCGACATGACTGAGGATATAGCCAAGCAGATGAGAGACACTGAGATCGAACAGTTGAAGAAACGATTCCCCAAAGATCAGCTGATCGTTCAGGAGAGAAGTGACGGCAAAGTGACGTATTACAGGGCAACTGTGGAGGCCACAGATCCAGACTGGGTGAACGCATTCCTCCTTTTATTTGTTGTGTTAAATGAAAACTGGATATAGAAGTCATTATAAGGGTATTTTATAATTTGAATCCTTCTTTGTACCGATTTGAATGCCACACAAATGCTAACTGTAAATAGCACTTTCTCTGCAGTGATTTTTTTTAAAAATATGTAAATTTGATATTTTACAGCCTTTTGATCTGAAAGAAACTGATATAATGGTGAGCTTCCCAGACGATTATCCTCTAGAAGTAAGGACCACGTTTTATCACTTGTAATTCTGTTTCTTTAATACCAGTATGAATTATTGTTATAATAGTGTTGACATGGAAATAACTCCCTTTTTATCACTTTCTTGCGTCTTTCAGATTTTCACATTAGACATACCACTGGATCAAGACCTACCACCAGTCATGGCAAAGTAAAAATATGTTCTTTCATGCCACCTTAACTAATTAGTATACTTGACTAAAAGAAACCATGTTTACAGAAATTCCTACAAATCTTTGGTTATGCAGGCACGTACAGGAAGCATCTATAGAGTGGCTTCAAGCTAAACATGCTACAAATCAGTTGCTGGGGAAAGTTGAGCTGCTTTTCCGGCCTTTTCTTCGCTGGTTGGATCGGAGCTTGGAGAGACTGTTCACCGAAGGAGCCAGACAGGTAAGGCTGAAATGTGAATGTTTGTGTTCTCATTCTTCTTTTTTCAGTTTATTCCCTTTTCATGGGTCACCGAGTCATCATCCTCCATCTCACTCTGTCCTCTGCCTCCTCTGACCTCAAAGATGTTAATAGCTCAAACAGAAAAGACCTACCGGTACTTTGATTCTTGTTTGAGGTCAAAGCAACGAGCCAGTTCTATCTCAGTTAGTGAAATAGTGGGTTGCAAAGAGTTTCTTTGATAGTCTTTTTTTATTTATTCAAAGCAGCTGCACGTTGCTCAGCCCTCTGATCTAGTTACAGATTTTGACCCAGTAAATTGTGACATGCACGGTCGTAAACGTACATCTAAAATGTTTTTGGTTTGAATCATACCCAAGTGTTTTTTAGAGTGTCCTAGCAGAGCCACTGAGTGCAACAAGGTTCATTTTCATGACTTCTCTTTGCAATGTGCACCACCTCCCTGACTCAGTAATCCACATAACCACTTGTATAACAATTCCAAAGATTACATGTACATGAAACTACCCACCATTTTCTCTAGATAGTCATTGCTCTAAGTTTCAGTCTCTTACATTTCCACTTGACTGAAGAGGCACCACCATCAGCTATGATGCTCTAAGATAGATCTGTACATTTTTATATAGTTAACCAAGTTATCTAAAACTGGTAAAATAAATTGTTTATTTTCTCTATACATTAAGGTACCTTGGATAAAGTGTATACTGCATGTAAATAACTATTTTTCTAAATATCCTTCCTTCAGTTAAAAAAAGACGTTGATTTAGAAAAAGCTGGACTGCAGTTCATCCCGTACCAAGAGCTCAAGGGGTCAGCAAGTGAAAACACTGATCCGGCCTCCTGTAATGTAGACGTAGATCAGGATGTCTGTGGCGCAGATGATGGTCCAGATGATGGGCAAGGGAAGGAAGATGCTTCAGGGCAAACGGGGAGTCCAGGTTGTGATGAAGATCAGCAGGAGGAAGAGGAGGAGTTGAGTCAGCTGGTGGAGAACATCAAGATCAGTGATCCTCGCAGAGGCACAGAGGTGAAGCTGCTGGGGCTGAAACTGGGAGAAAACACGGCCACTGTGGTCGCGCATCAGATCACCGTTTGTCTGCAGTGTAACAGGTAACAAACATGAACATCTTTTTTTTTTCTCCAATCTGAACCTTCCGTGTAAACCTGGCTCGTTGGTGCTGTCTGCAGGTGTAAGGTGACTGCAGATCTGATGCTCACTGGAAGGACGCCTTGCAAAGCTCAGTGTGAAAGATGTAATGCAGACATCAGCGCTGCCTTCAGGCCTTGCATGCTGCACCGTTACTGTGACGTTCTGGGCTATTTGGACCTCCACAACGCTACACCTGCCGACCTTGTGCTTCAGGACTGTGACCTGACTGTGGGCTGCCTCAGCTGCTCTCAGGAGGTCCCTCTGCAGGTGGTGACCAATATGAAAGGCTGTCAAAGAAGAGTAAAAAGTGTTTGAATGTGATCTGTGAAATAACGTTTGTTTTTCTTCAGCATGTTCTCTACGGACAAACAAAAGAG
Source organism: Garcialebias charrua (assembly GCA_038048925.1). Lineage (NCBI taxonomy): Eukaryota > Metazoa > Chordata > Actinopteri > Cyprinodontiformes > Rivulidae > Garcialebias > Garcialebias charrua. The sequence continues at coordinate 29,631 of JBBPBX010010030.1, forward strand.
TTTAACTGTGAACACTGCCACGGGAAACTCAGCATCCTGGCCGAGAGCACAAGATTTCAGTTCATTCAGCCTCGCTCCTCCAACAAATTAGGTCAGAGCACACATAATGTTTGTTTTTAAAGGGATCAGAAAAGACTTAAGATCTTACAACAAAGCAATTGTCCTAGTTGGCTTTAAAGCCAAACTTGCATAACATTATACATAGTTCCCAGACACGCCCCCAACCGGTTTCCGCGCCACATCTAAAGGCAGAGAAGGCAAAGATGGCGAACAGCCAGAGCAAAGTATACGGACAAAAACACGAGCTACCACAGCTTCACCAAGGAACAAGAGCAAACTGGCAGTGGTCGAGTTAAATGAGTTTGAGAAAGAAATCATGGCAGACGAATCAGACAACTTGTCACAAAGTAGTTACTCCGATATCATTAATTATTTAATTACTACAAAGAGCGCACACCGGCTTCACAGCACAGGGCTTCACAGCTTTAAATCCAAAAAAGATGTGTAAACTGTCTCAATCATATCTAACCAGCTAAAAAAAGGTTTAACTAAAATAACACACAGCCAGCACAAACAGTCCAGGCTGAACACAGACCAGAACCAGCACTTGAGTGTTACCGTGTTGGAAGTTAGCATGTTGTTAGCACTGGAGCGGAGAGTCCCTCCAGCTCAGGTCGGACGGCGTGGATCCGTCGCGGCCGCGGGGGCACGTCCCATGGGACCGACGCGTCGCCCGCACGACTTGGCTCCCGTCCTCCTTCTCCCACTGGGACGGTCTCCCCCCGCCGGTCCCGGTGGACCGTGAGGAGGCCATTGTCCGTTAGCGAGATGCTAAGCTAGCCACAGCATGCAAGACGGTGTCGCTAAATAATAATAAAAAAAAAAACAGCTCTAACTCACAGACAGTTGTACTCTAACATTGTTCTGACATAGTTTCACAAAATGATTTATGTAGAATATTTTGTTTACCGGCCAAAAGGACGACGTCTTCCAGAGCAGATCCGAGCAGACTCAGAGAGAGGGGGGCTGCAGTCCAGCTTCTCCGATGAGATAAATCCTTCACGTTTCCTTTTTTTTTGATTAAGTGAAACCTGCGCGTTGCCCAAACGTCTACCCGACTGGAACACCCACTGACACAACACGCAGTAACCATTGCAATTAATTAGAAATTAACAAAAAAAACAACGTGAAAAATGGACATCCATTAGAACGCGCTCCAACTGCTGCTTAGCCTACCTGTGGGAGGGTCAAACAGGACAACCCACAGATGTGACGTCACATGGGAACTATGTATTCAGAAAACTGCTCAGTGTCTTACAAAGTTGAAGCGTATTCATTTGGGACTTTCTTTCACTGTATCTAACCGGAACAGGGAGGTAAATGTAACCTGATTCCCCTTCTCCTTCTCTGTGCAGGTTCAAGTGCTGTCAATTACAAAGGAATAAGAGATCCAGCTGTTCAAAAGGGAAAGCCACTGCCAGACAAAGGAACGTGCAAACATTACAAACAGAGCCACCGATGGCTGAGGTATCATCCTCGTTGAGATTTCTCATTACAAACGGCTCATTTTTAAAAACTTTAATAACAACTTTACTGTAAAACTCCTAGGTTTCCCTGCTGTGGGCGGGCTTATGCCTGTGATGTTTGCCACGACGAGAACCAGGACCACCCCATGGAGCTCGCCAACAGAATGATTTGTGGATTTTGCGCCAAAGAACAGGTGGAGTAAAAAGTTGACATGAAAGTTCATTTAATACTGAAAATCACCTCCAACACAAGAGGAATGGTCAAGAAAGGACAGAAATGCTGGCAGCGTAAATGCACCAGCACACGTCAAGACTTCTTTGTGTTTACTGTTGCAGCCTTATAACAATGGAAAGCCTTGCATGAGCTGTGGGAGCATGATGACGAGAGGCACTCGCACCAGCCACTGGGAGGGAGGACTGGGATGTCGAAACAAGGCCAAAATGAGCAGGTACATCTATCACATGACAGCATTCACATTTTATTATGTCAGCATTACTAATGGTAGGAAAGATTAATCTAAAACAACATTTACATCATTGGATACCGTACTCATTTTTTCCCCTCTTTCTGTTTTTAGAAATGATCGACAAAAATATGCCAACGCCAACAAAACGGTTTCCAGGAAGGCAGCCAGTGAGAAGAACTAAATGCTGACGAGGAACTGTGTTGTAAAAACACAATATCATTTAAAAATGATGATTTTACATACAATAATCTCTTTTCACAATGTATCTCTCTTTGATCACTCATTGTGAAAGTTCAAAATAATTTGATTTGATCAATTTCTTGTGAAACGTTTTCCTGGAAAAACACTTTAATTTCAGTCAGTGAAAACTCAAAACAGCTGTAAGACGTCACTTTACAAATAAAGAGATAATTTAAATTAACTCTGAGAGTATTGAATTTGTAAAATTAAACGATGGCAACAGCAATAAAAATGCTAAATGGTAGCATATACATATATATATTTATATATATATATGTATATATATATGTATATACAGTATATATACAGTACTGTATATGTATACAAATTAAAAAAAATGTTTTTTTTTACATTTTTATTTATTCTACTTTAGGATAATCCTTTAGAACATTCATAACAATTTTAATGACCCACAATATTCTTAGATTTAGTCCCAAAATTAAATTGAACAGCTCATTTAAATTAAAAAGTGCATGTTATTCTACAATTGCGCCGCTCGGTGTGGCTGCATGTTGGAGTAGCTCTGTTAAATTTTTTCTGAGGTATTGCTTTTGGAAGCTAATTCCTCTTTTTTTCTGGATGTAAAAAATGTTTTGGGATGATTTCTCTGGTATCAGATGCTGTGCAACTGGAAGGATTTTTACTGAAACTTTTTTACATTTGGACATTTGTTATGGCACGTAAACATACGTTTTTTTTTTTTTCTACAACCGGGAGTAGTTGATTAACATCTCAGCGACGAAGAACTCGACAGGCTGCTGGGAGAAGTGACCATCGCTCGGGGAGGAGTTCCGCCCGGCATTCGGGTGGCCTTACAGCCTGGAGGGACCGAGAAGCCAGCCGAGTCTGGGTGGACAGATTGGCCAGTCTCTTCAAATCTGCTGTGGAACAGACCTTTATAAGAGATCCTTCCTGCCTACAGCCATCATCATCTATAACATCGCTTAATGAAACAAGGATAACAAGTTGCAACATTTAATTTCCCTTTGGAATTAATAATGTATTATTGAATTGAATAACTTGTATTATTCAGTGGGGAAACTCTGGGTACCTTCTGTTTAAAGAAAATAGCACACAGGTCTGATCTTATTTGAGTACAGTATCAGGGTTTAGTAGCTTTAGCATTGTCAGCTGGATCTCAAGTGACATTTATGATTAACATTTAGAAATGTGAATGGGTAAGGAAAGTTAAATGGAGGTGGGAGTACATCAAAGATCGGATCTGAGCCCCTTCTTGTTTGAGCTGTTGATGGACCCACTAACAGATGAGGTCAGGCAGGAATTCTCGTGGACTATGATGTTTGCAGATGACATTGTGATCTGTGGGGAGAACAGGTAGAAGAGAACTTGGAGAGGTGGAGGTATAAGAGGAATGAAAGTCAGCCGTAGTAAGACAGAGTACATGTGTGTGAATGAGAGGGAGGCTGGTGGAACAGTGAGGCTACAAGGAGCAGAGGTCACAAAGGTGCAGGACTTCAAGTACTTGGGGTCCACTGTCCAGGAAAATGGGGAGTGTGGTAAAGCAGTAAAGAAGAGTCCAGGCAGGATGGAGAAAGTTTCAGGAGTGATTTGTGACATAAAGATGGCAACATAAAAAAGGGTAACAGAAAAGGTTTAAGAAGATAGTGAAACCAGCTACCAGTATATCTGATCTGGTGGGTCTGGAGACAGTGGCACTGACAGAAAGACCGGAGAAAGAAGTTGAAGTTCAAGAATCCATTTGTTTCACAGTCAAGTAGGCACACAAAAACATCCACACAAGACGTTGAGACGTTAAAAACACAGAATGAGTTTTTCAGTCTGAACTGGAAGTCCTGAAGAAGTTCTCCTTGGGAGTGAT
>JBBPBX010010031.1:8047-18116 GCA_038048925.1 Garcialebias charrua
GATGGAGAGGTGGGGAACACCAAAGACGTAATAGACCTTGTTAAGAAGAATGCAGGCTCCCACAGGTAACACCATCAGCACACAGATTGACAGTTTGCATTGTGTCCTGCTGCTGCGTGTTTAAAACAACCTGTTGTATTGTAGGTGTTTCTCTTTTGGGATTGGAGAAGGTGCCAGCTCTGCTCTCATCAGTGGGCTGGCCAAGGAGGGAGGAGGTCATTCTCAGTTCATCACTGGAACTGATAGAATGCAGCCAAAAGTAAGTTAAAATACATGTATGAGCACATCTGTGTTGGACAGATGACATGATAACATAACTTTCATTTTATTCTTTTATTAATCAGGTAATGCAGTCACTAAAATATGCCCTCCAGCCAGCTGTGCAGGATATTTCTGTCACGTGGGATTTACCAAAGCAAGTGTCTGCCACCGTCCTTTCTCCTCCCATCACAGCAATTTTTCAGGGTCAGAGGTCACTGATATACGCCCAGCTTACTGGACAGGTAGAGTTGCCACCATCTCATCTCATGCTGAAGCATTCCTGTCTTTTACTAATAAAGTTGAGATAATATTAAAACATTGACGGAGATGTATTTTTAAAGTTGTTTGTTTTAATTGTGTAATAAATTCTCAGAGTTCAGAGGCGGCAGAGGGCACTGTGATGGTGAAGTACACCCTGGCGGGTCATCCCTCTCAGAACCAGCTTCACTTCAGTCTCAAACCTGCAGAGGACACTGGGTAAAACAGCTTGTGGTCTGGCATCTTCTTCATGATCATGGTTTTACAGTATAAGATTATTTTTATTATTGTCTGCTTTCATGAAGACTGGGCAACTGTAATGGTGTGCATTCATTTGGATGTCTGTCTGTTAGCATAATATTTCAGGAGCCACTGGGTGGATTTTATTGAAACATTCAGAAAGTATTCTTTTGTTCCCAAGCCTTTTTGGAGTCTTTAAATAGTGCTTTAGTGATTTGACGGTGCTGTATGTGGAATGTTTTGTTTTCTGGGTTCTCATTCTTCTTGGGTATGATGACGGCCCCCTGGATAAATCTGACTGGGACAAATGGCCTCCCTGGTCTCTGACTCTGAATGGTGTACAGTTGTCAAATATCTGGATTACAGTGATGGCATACCGGTAGTTACATTGAAAAAGTAACTTAGTTAAGTTACTGATTAGTGTTACATATCCTGAGGAAGCTGCCATGCTGACACCTACAGTTTTTTTGTATATGTTGACTGCAGCCATGTTTTGTTGGTTAATTAGTCTGATTATGATCAGGCTTGTGTGTGTTCAGCCAGGAACACCTGAGAGCCACGCCTATATATACTTCAAGTTGACTGTGCTTGAATGCGGAGTGTTGTGAGCTCAGAGTTTGGTTGCTTTGTTGCTGAGCTGTTTGAGTACTGTTTGGGTACTGTGGGGTGTTCTCCGCCCGCCCCTGTCAGGAAGTTTGATCTTCTGTCTAGAAGATTGTTGGTGAGTAGCTGATTGCTCATGTTTGGTCCTGACTGTGCTAGATGCACTTAAAGAGTAACTACTAGCTCATGTTTGGTCTTGACTGCTAGATGCACTTAAAGAGTGGCTACTAGCTCATGTTTGGTCTTGACTGCTAGTTGCATTTGTGTCAGCTCATTTGCTTGTGGAGTTTGACTGTGCTTGATGCACTTAGGAATGTTTGCTCATCTTTTGACTTTTGTTGTGCTTAGTGCACTGGGTAGCTGAAGGCTACATTGATGACATTAGGATCCTGCTAATGATAATTGATATCAGGGATGCTGACCTGTGTGGTTAGTTTAAGCTGGTTTAACCAGGAACATTATTGAGCTTGGAGCTGTTTGGAGCTTTTTGAGCTGTTTGGAGCCTTTTGGAGCTTTTTGGAGCTGTTTGGAGTTTTTGTTGGTTTGCCTAATGACAGAGTGAGATCGGTAGTCCAGTTATATCGTTTTTCTTTTACCCCTAGGGTCCCCTTTTGGTCAGGTAGTCCGTCTCCAGATAGGCTGCGACGGCCCTGTTTTTATGGGTTGGGCCGACGCTGGGGACGTTATATTCTTTTTGGCTGACTCACTCTTGTCCATCAGAAACTTTAACCCAAGTATACTGCCTGCTTGACGGGTGTTTTATTCTCCAAACATCTACCAGGTCTGCTGCCTTCAGCATCTGAGATAGATAAAGTGATGATCGAATATGAGGTTCTCCTCCAGTCCTGTCTAACCTAAAATTTGTGCAGCAATTCCAGTCACCACCTAAAATTATACTTTCGCCACAGTCAATGCTTTTTAATTTAGCGTCCAGAGTTTTAAAAATCCCCTCCCTTTCTAAGCCCTGGTTGGGAGCATAGACATTGATGAAGTGAAAAATAAAACCTTCTATCTGCGCTTTTACCAGTAGGAGTCTGCCCTTGACAACCTCAGTGCTTGAGATAATTGTTACATTCAGGGCAGAGGAAAACAGAATGGCAACCCCTGCACTAAAATTCGTCCCGTGGCTAAGGGCATATTGTCCTCCCCACCATAAACCCCATTCTATTTCATTCCCACTGTCACTGTGAGTTTCCTGCAGAAAAACTACATCCAACCTTTTTTGCGTAATAGTTTCAGATATTAATACTCTCTTGAGTGCATCCCTTCCCCCGTTTATGTTTAGAGAGGCCACCCTTAAAACACTCATATGAAGATAGAAAAGAGCAGATGTGAGACAGATGAGAGTAAGTACACAAAGAGAAAATGGCAAATTCTGTTTGATCATGATCTTATGTAGAAATTTTCATTTTCTTTGTCAAATTTGATTTTGCTGCCCTTAAATTTTTTCTCAACATTGTAACATGTTTTTTGAGGCGATAACGTTTTTTTTCATCTAATAAATCCAAGCTTGCAGTTTTCTGATGCATAGAGACAGACTTAATGACAGCATCTGGAAAGAAAGAAAGAAAGAAAGAAAGAAAGAAAGAAAGAAAGAAAGAAAGAAAGAAAGAAAGAAAGAAAGAAAGAAAGAAAGAAAGAAAGAAAGAAAGAAAGAAAGAAAGAAAGAAAGAAAGAAAGAAAGAAAGAAAGAAAGAAAGAAAGAAAGAAAGAAAGACTTGACTTGACAAAACTTTTATTTTACATCATTTGGGAAACAAACAACAGAACAAAGGTCCAATAAAAAATAAAAAACCTTCAGTTACAGAGACATACAGGATGGGCATTAATTCATTAAAAAATTATTTACATATGTTATTTAGTTATTTTTATGTTTGTTTGTTTTTTTGTTTTTTTACTCAGTCCATAATATTAAAAGGTAAGAATTAAAAAACCATCCTCCCTCAAGGAGAAAGAAAACACAGAAGGAAACACAGAAGGAAACACAGAAAGAAAGAAAGAAAGAAAGAAAGAAAGAAAGAAAGAAAGAAAGAAAGAAAGAAAGAAAGAAAGAAAGACAATCAATCTATCTATCAATCCATGGGTTAAAGCACATAAACCTTTATTTATTTGTTGTTCAGGTGGTTGCAGTCTGTGGATGCCAAACCTGGGCTCAACACAATGATGTTGGACATGTTGCAGAGGAGATGTGAAGAGGACCCTGTTAAATATGGCTCTGTGGTCCTCATGTTGGATGCCATGGCCATCAAGAAACATGTCCAGTATAATCCCTGTACCCAGAAAATGTCTGGATATGTGGATATGGGTGATGGCATGGATGAGACTGATGTAGCCACGGAGGTGCTTGTTTTTATGGTGGTTGGTCTACAGGGTCATTGGAAAGCTCCAGTCGCCTATTACCTCACAAAGTCTCTATCACCAGACACACAAAAGGTCCTGGTTGTCCATGCTCTGGAGCAGTGGTCTTCAAACTGCGGCCCGCGGGCCGGATGCGGCCCTCCTCCACATTTGGTCCGGCCCCCAGAACAATACCAGAGAACATTTAGATTTTTTTTCATACGTGTATGTGTATTTGATAATAAAGTTGGACGTTTGCAATAAAATGTTCCTTAGTTATGAACTATTTTGAACTATTGTTCCACATTTAATTTATCGTGTCAACGTTTGGGGAAAAACTCTGACACATCCAAAACGTGACATTCTGTTCCACCCTTTTGCGGTCTGTGCCCCTATCTGGCAACCCTCAGAAAAAAAATCCTAAACCCGCCCCTCTCAAAGACAGAACTGAATAATGGTGAAAAGATTAGGTAAGAAAAAAATTGATTCAGAAGTATTGAACGCCTTTTTTGATTTTATCATGTCCTGGACGACTGAGAATCTTCACCAGCTTAAGCTGCAGTGGACAAATGATTATTTTTTTGTTCAATGCAAAGAAAAGGCTGTCCGTCTCATCTGTAAAGAGGCGGTGGCGGCATTCAAAGAATACAATCTGCGGCGACACTATGAATCCCATCACAAAGACAAGTATGATAGCTTGCGTGGCCTAACATGCTAACGCGGAGGGGCTAACGCTAATGCGCGCAGCCTTTTGGATGGACACCGCGGAGAAACGGCTCCCAGTAAGTTATTCACTACTAATTAACTATTTATTATTGTTCCAGCATCTGTGAAGAACCCAGAAAGGGTTATTTGTTTGGGCTTTCTAGAAAACAATACATTTTTACATTTAGGCACTCCTGCAATCGTCACACTTTTTCCTGTTACAAACTGACTCCGGCCCCCCACCAGAGAAGGGAAAAGTTATGTGGGAGCTTCCTAGCCCCAATTGCAGGGAGGGTAGTGAAAGGACCTGGAGGGTTTAGATTACTTTTTCAGGTCTTATAAAAAAAGGTTTGTTCACAACTGTTTACATGCACAGCACTCAAAAATAAAAATAAAAATACTTGCTGTAGCATTGTACACAAGACTCTGTATTGTATGCTGTGTTTGAGTGAGAGAGTAAAATAAATTCAAATGAACAATCAAACTAGTTTTTTTAATTTAAAAATGTATACATTTATTAATATCCCATGCCATATGTGTATCTTTGTTAAAGAGCATAAAACAAAGTATCATGAAAGCACATACTTTTATTGAGTAGCAGTGTCACACGTCATAACCACATCTCTGACGTCATAACCACATCTCTGACGTTTATAACAAACAAAACCGTGTGAAAATCGGGAAAGAATTTGTGAAGTTATGATTGTTTTTAGTGGAGCATACAGCTTCTTCAATACAAATAAATGCGCTGGGAGCGCGAAATATACCCATCCAAGATGGCGGCCGCACGGAACGTCCGCTCCAATAGGCAGCTCCAGGCCGCACGGAACGTCCGCTCCAATAGGCAGCTCCAGTCCGTAGGGTATCTAGTATTTATATAATATCTATGAATTCAACTAGAAGACACCGCCATGTGCAATCTGATACCTCACCAGTTTGTAGCAGTAAACATGCAAACGTCTTTGAATGACGTTTTTACTTTGAGGCATAATTTCACTCAGTAATGCAGCAACAACTGCAATAAACACTGTCACTCCTGAACTTTAAGTTCAAACTCTTGAAAACTTTCTAAGTAAAATCGGCACCACTTGCCTCAAAGTGTTTCTCAGAAAGACCTTGGTGTTTTCAGATGAAAGTGAGTGTCGACTCAGCTGCAGCTCAAGGTTTTTGGTCCTTGAGCAACAATTTCATCTTTAGGTGCATTAACAAACAGCTCGTTTTCTCGTAAAACGTTTATTAGTGAAAAACAAGATTAAAAACAATCCATTCATTCTGTTCCGTTTAATAAATATACATTTAAAATAAAATAGTTTCTGGTTACAGTAAATAGTTTCAGTACTTTCTGTGGACGTGCAAACAGGAGCCGTTTCAGCGTCAGTCAAGTTTTCTGGTAGGCAGCGTCAACGGTTCAAAGGTCAATAAAGTTTGGACGTCATGGAGGTCAGAAGGGGTTGTGTAACGCCGCCGTCCTCCTGGACGATGGCTCGACTCTGTACCGCGCCGCAGCGTGGGTCTCAAAGGCACCGACCATTTGCTTCACCACTTGGTCGAAGAACAAACTGGCGAGCTGCGAGTGCAGCAGAGACTTGAACTCAAATGAGACCTAAAAAAAAAAAACACTTTAAATCAGTTTGACAGATGTTTTCAACAGGCTGATCATAAATCAACACTCAAGACGTCTTAGTGCAACAGTTTTTTTAATAGTGTGAATGTTTATGAAGCATTCACACTATTGTGATCCATTTTTCTTCCGTACGTTATTCAGTGCGATCCTCGTCTCGCAGTGTTCAAGCCATTTCAACAAATCATAAATCAAAATGTTCAACTCGTTCAGGACCTGCCGTGTCTTTCGATATTAGAGCAACTTTAGCTTTTTTGAAATATTTAGCCTTTTCTGACATTTTTTTTTCCTCCTAGAAAATGAACTGAGCTCATTTCACATCCTTCAAATCTTTAGATCTGTTTATAACCTTTTACTGCTTTCACTTTTTGTTCCGGTTCAGCTTCCTTCTGCAATTATTAACTTTTTTCAGCTGTTTTCAGCTTTTTATGCTCCTTTCAGCTTATTTCTACGAGCTTCAGGTTTTCCTACAATTTTAGCTACTAATTAGCCATTTCATACTAATTTAAACCTTTTCAGCTAAATCCAAATTTTGCACTCATTTCAACATTTTCAGCCTTATTCAGCAAAAATGCGCTCTCTCCACTTCCTTCTTGTAATTGTAGCTTCTTTCTGCTTTTTAGCTACTTTCTAGCAGGTTTTTTTTTTTTGCTCATTTCAGCTTTTCCCCCCGATAATTTCCACTGTTTGTGCTAATTACTGCTTCTTTCAGCAAACGTGTTCTTCCCGTTTTCTTCTGCTAATTTAAGCTTGGTATTCTTTTTCAGCTACCTTTAGCATGTTCAGCTAATTTCAGCTGCTTTCAGACAAATTCAAGTTTTCCATGGTAATTTCTGCTACTTTCAGCCTAATTACGGGAACGTCTTTCTGCTAATTTCAGCTTGTTATGCTCCTTTCAGCTTTTTGCTGCTAATTCCACTTCCTTCTGGTAGTTTAAGCTTCTGTCTGCCTTTCAGCTACTTTTCAGCTTTTTTTGTTTGTTGCAAAATTTAGCCTTTTTTTAAGCTAAGTGAGTAATTTTTTGCTTTCTTTTCTGCTTATTGAAACCAAATTCAGCAAATATGTTTTCTTTCTGCTGTCTTCTGTTAACTTAAGCTTGTTCTTCCTTTTCAGCTACGTTTCAGAATGGTTTTAGCTAACTCAGGGTATATGCAGAAATTCCAGAGTTGAATTTAATACCTTTTAATACCTTTTTAATACCATCAAAATATTTTTTAATACCATCACGGCACCGAGCTGTAACCGTAGCGGCAACCTGTTGTACTTCAGTTTAGAGCAACTAATTGTAAAGTGATAGATTACTGTCATTTTCTTCCTAAACTTTGGTAGTAAATGTAGTTTTATAACAATTACTGGATACATCAATTTGCTTCTTGCCTCAATAAAAGCACTGACCTACTTGTTATTTAAATCTAACCCAAGAGAAAAAGTTTAATTGTTCCCACACATAACATATCTCTAATGGCAAACAAAAACTGTAAACTTGAAAACAGAACAGTTTAGTTAAAATAATTCAACACTGAACACATGCATAATTCAAAAAGAGAGATAGAAAATAATAACTACTGTATTTTTCATCCTGTAAGTTGCAGTTTTTTGCATAATTTACATGCCTTGCAACTTATAGGACGAAGTGACATATTTATAGATTTTTTCCCATATTTATAAACCATAACACTGAAATATGACCGTTTCATTCATTCTGACTGAAAAAAAAAACAGTTCATGATGGCTTGCTGTTGTATCATGTAATAGGAAAACGTGCCTATAATGACAAATTTAAAAAAGTTCAAGACAAAAACAACTGGACTTTATTTATTATACTATTTATTATACTATTATACTATACTTTATTTTTTTATTGCATTTTTTAGAATTCACCATGTCCTGGATGACTGAGAATCTTCACTAGCTATTAATGACCCAATCGGCCTGCCATACTCTCCCCACCTCTCTGCTCACTGCTTCAATCCAGCAGCAAGCTGCACCACCCCGGCGAAATGCAGCTAATTTGACCATTAAAGTGCATTTATTAAGAAAATGACAGACAGAAAAACACCTCTGCTATAATTTCGAGCTAACAAATAATTGTTTAGGTAATTTTCTTGTTAAATGTCGGCGAAACGAGCCGCGCTCCTTTTTCCTGTTTTCACCGCTGAGCGATCACGGAGCACACAGGCACTGAGGCAGCGACACTTTTTTTTTTTTTAAATAAAGCCGATTTAACCATTAAAGTACTTTTATTAAGAAAACGTTAGACTGAGACACACCTTTTGCTATAATTTCGAGCTAACAAACAATTGTTTAGGTACATTTCTTGTTAAATGTCGGAGGATAAAGCCGTGATCCTTTCCTGTTTCTTTTTACAGACATGATACCAGCTGTAGGTGCGCGCGCACACTGACTGACGATATGACGTCTTTGTTTTAGCTAAGGTCCTACTTGGAACATAAAATTAGAAAAGATAAATAAATTCACAGACCTTTTTTTAGACGACAGAACAAGAAAAATATAGTTGTGTAGGTTTTAAAAAATTTAATACCTCGTCAGATGACGTTTATTACTTTTTAATACTTTTTAATGGCCTTAATTTGTGTTAATTTCATTTACTACCTTTTAATACCTTTTACAACCCCGCGGATACCCTGTAACTTAAGCAGTTTTTCAGCACATTCCAGCAATAAGCATTCACATTACATTTTTTCAGGAAATGCACTTTCTCTAGTTCCTCTTTGGTGTCTAAACATCACTTCTTTTGAGCGTTCAGACGTGATAGAACGGGCAGCAGCTCCTTCAATGAACTAGTTCCTGGCTCGGGATAACCTGTGCCAGCTTTAAAGTCAAACAGCGTTCCAGCAGCTCAGTCCTTAAAGGACACCATCATGCTGCTGAAGACTACATTTAGAGCCCAATGAGATTGTATTCAACACTTCCTCTGAGTCACTAATCCTTTCACATCCGTACAGAAAGGAAGCGTTACAATTAATTCCTCTTCAAAAAGCAACCTGACCTTTGCACTTTTGCCCTTTAAATCAGTGAGATGGTTAACATTGCAGATTTAATACAAGTTTGAAAATGTACTTGTTGTTGCTGAGAGAAAAAAAATTCCATTAAAATCAGCGCTAGATATTTATTTGACCTAGAAGAAACTTACAAAGAAATCCACTTTGCATGAACCTGATGGGTCTTTGGCTCCAGGGGTGAACCTCCATATTGTTTCAAGATGGCTGAAGAGAGATCCGTCAGTGCACACGGCCTGTTTCAAAACAAGTCATACGTCATCCTCTGATACCAAAAGAGTTATCGGAAAAAACACAGAAAAACTTTTAAAACTGTATAATAATTAATATAAAAACATTGCATTAACTGAAAGAAGAAAATATGGCTGCTTTAATATTTTAACTCGAAGGGCTGCTGACATATAATGTCAAATTGAACCAATATCAGAACTATAAGATAAAAAAAGGACAAGCTACAAGAGTTTCTTTAAGAGAGAAACTATTTTAGAACATAGGGATGGTACCGGTAGTGGAACGGTTGATTTCATGGATGTGGCAGGTGAAGAACTTACTCTGATTTGGAGGTTCGGCACAAAGGTCAGCTCAGAGGTATATTGCTCAGTGATGGGAGGGAAACCTATTTCCAGTTCGGCCCGCATGGCGCCGTTTGGTCCCGTCATCATCCGGGACTTCTTGCACCAGGGAACAAAATGCTGGTACTCGTCCACGTTTGCCACCACAGTGTACATCTGTTCTGCAGTGAAGCTGAGCACACACAGGGAGACAACAACTTGAGGGTCATAGAGTTCACACGTGTCTTGCATCCTGACGATGAGGAGCTCTTACTGTAATGTCCGGTGTTCGCAGTACTCCATCCTGCGGGCGCTGATGGGAACAGCCAGGTTGATGAAGCTGCGGCTGGGTGTCTCCATGGGGCGGACAGGGTGGAGCTGAAGCCTGCTCCTCCTCTTAGACACAGTCCCACATGAACCCATGTGTCTACCAAGAAAATACATTCATATTTATGTATATATATGTATGTATA
>JBBPBX010010031.1:25872-42334 GCA_038048925.1 Garcialebias charrua
ATAAGAAAGCTTTGAAAAACACAGCAATACCAGAGGATTATGCAAACAGTGTGGAGCGAGCTATTAGTCAGGACGAATGTAAAGAGCGAGGGCATGACTCAAAAGGCAAATATTTCCCCAACAATGATAAGCAATGCACAGAAATAAAGCATTGGGTCATTCCATTTTGTTGTCCGTGAGCTAAAATTAGCAGAGCTCATATTAATCTTTTCACAGAAACCCTAATGTGTGCAGATGAAGTGTAGCTTTGTCTAAAACAACGAAGGCTCTAATTTATTGCTGCTCGTCTGTAAAGATGATCTTGCTCATGTCTCTGATGTATTGTGTTCCATCTGGATGTTTGGCCTTGAGCCCGGTGAGCACGCTGCTGCTGGTGAAGTATCTGAAGGCAGGGCTGGGGGACTGGATGGCAGACAGAAACACCTGCAGGACACAAACACACACAGACCACGTTCTTGTATCACACCTGGGAAATGACAGAGGAAATTGTTTTTTATCAGAAACATTTTTAGATATGCATAAGTTATTTATGAATGTTTATGAAGTGTTCACACTATTGATCCATTTTTCTTCCGTACATTTTTCAGCAACTTTCTCGTTGTATAATTTTTGTGCTATTTCAACAAATCATAAATGAAAACGTTTGGCTCGTTCAGGACAATCCGGCTGTGACTTTTAGTGTTGGTGCAACTTTAGCTTTTTGAAATATTTAGCCTTTTCTGCCATTTCCCCCCGTAGAAAACGAACTGATCTCATTTTACATCCTTCACATCTTTAGATGTGTTTACAACCTTTTGCTGCTCATTTCACAGTTTGTTCTGCTTCAGCTTCTTTCAGATTCCTGCTGCAAATTTTAACATTTTTTTCAGCTACTTTCAGCTGTTTTGTGCTCCTTTTAGATTATTTCTGCTAACTACAACATTTTTGTGCTTCTTCTAACTTTGTTCTAGTTTCAGGTTGTTTTGCTCATTTCAGCTTATTTCTGCTAGTTTCACCTTTTTCTTCTATTTCAGCTACTATTTAGCTATTTCATGCTAATTTAAGCTTTTTCAGCTAATCCCACATTTTTTATACTCATTTAAACTTTTTTCAGACTAAATCAGCAAAAATGTGCTCTCTCCACTTCCTTTAGGTAATTTAAGTCTTTTTGGCTACTTAGCAGCTGGTTTATTTTATTTTATTATTTTTATTTTGGGGGTGCTAATTTCAGTTTTTTTTTTTTTTTCAGCATAACTGCCCAAACAATTACTTCTGTTGATTTAAACTTGTTCTACATTGTAAGCTTCCTTTTTAGCATTTACATGTATAGCTAATTTTCAGACAAATTCAATTTTTTTGTGGTAATTTCTGCTACTTTCAGCCTAATTAACTTTTTTCTACTCATTTCAGCTTTTTTCTGCTAGTTTCAGCATGTTCTGTTATTTCAGCAACTATTTAGCTGTTTTTATGCTAAGTTCACCTTTTTCAACTAATGCCACATTTTTTAAGCTCATTTCAGCTTTTTCTGGTTCATTCTGGTTGTAAGCTTTTTTTTCTGCCTTTACAGCTACTTTTCAGCTGTTTTTTTATTTAACTAATTTCAGCTTTTGTAGCTAATTTCCTAATTGTTGTGCTAAGGAGCCAAGATGGTGTAGTGGTTAGGGCGTTTGACTTGGGACCCGAAGGACGCGGGTTCGCGTCCCGGCCACTACACATCTTGGGGTGTCTATGAGTGCACACCTATTTCTCCAGCTCCCCGAGCGCCTTCTATGGCTGCTCACTGCACCGCCTGGTAGGTGGTTGGGTTAAATGCAGAGACGAATTTCGTCTGTGTATGGGAAACATACGCAGATGACAAGATTAGACAATTATTATATTATTATTATAATTTCTTCTTATTTAAACCTACTTCAACAAATATGTGTTCTTTCTGCTTTCTTCTGTTTGGACCTGTTCTTCCAGTTCAGCTACAATTCAGCAAATTTTTAGCTTTAGTTTCAGCTGTTTTTCTGCAAATTCTTCAATAATAACAATTCACACTGCATTTTCACAGGAAATGCAATTGTTTTGTTAATGTTTCTATTAGAAAGTAGACTACCTTAAATCTAGATCTACTGGGAAAAAATGTCATTTGTACTGAATTATTTTAGCTGATACCCTGATGCATGCTCAATAATCCAGGTAGAAAAATCTAAAAAAGCTAAGTCTGGTTCTCTGGACATTCAAAAACTAAATAAAAACACAGTAGAAATGTTTCGTCTTTTTTCTTTCTTTTTTTTTTATGTCCAGAGGACCAGACTTAGCTTAAAAAATTATTTTAGCTGATGTACTTCAAACCTTCTGAGTACAGCGACACAACACTGCTGAAGTTGTGTATGCTACACACCTTTACGATGTCTTCAGTGTCCTGAGCAGCGTTCTGGAAAACGCTGCTGCAGTGTTGCAGGTATTTTTCATACAGACTGAGTGTTTGGGCATCCACCTGTTGGAGAGATGGATCCCCAAGCTCCGCCTTTTGCAGGTTAACCAGGAAGTCGGTGTCGACTGGACCACACTCAATCAGAGTCACACTACAGATAAAATACTTATTAGACTATCCCGAGTGGCATTTACTGTTTTTCATAGATCAAGATATTGAAAACAACTTACTGGATATTGAAGTGCTGCAGAAGGACAGCCAGACACTCACACGCTCCCTCGATTGCAAATTTGCTGGCGCAGTAGACCTCATTAAACGGCAGACCTTTGAAAGAATTAAAATAGATTGTTGTGGAAAGTCCACACAGAAAGTCAGCCAATGGGATTTATATCAAAATACTAAAACTTTTTAGATTCTGTCATCCTTTGTTTATCTCACCGTGAAGTCCTCCGGTGCTGCCGGTGACCAGAATGTGTCCCTGGCCCTGCGCCTTCATCTCTGGCAAGAAGGCCTGGATGGTCTGAATGGTCCCAAAGAGGTTGACTTCCAGAATACGTCTCATTGAGTCCAAAGACTGCAGCTCCAGTGGCCCCATCAAACCCACACCAGCGTTACACACTAAAAGAATATATATATATATCATATCGACACGCAACAGTTGCATCCATTTGGGCCTAATCCAGTTTGAGCATACCCAGAATGTCCACTCGTCTCTCCACAATCCTGTCTCGAGCCTTCAGGATGGACTGCTGCTCAGTGACGTCCATCTGCAGTATTTCTAAGGTGTCCTGGTGCAGGTCCTTCACACACTCCAACAGACGTTCCTTCTTGGCCAGGTTCCTCATCGTGGCGTAGACTAAACACAACGCAGCACTTAGTGGCACATTGTTCACAGTTTGGACTGAAACAGAGTCTTTGTGTCTTAACGACAACATTTTGAAATTTCTAAGCTATCATAAGCATCTTGAGTGAATCACGCCCGCTGCGGTTACCTTTGAATGTCTTGTTGGGGTCAGAGGCCAACCGCACAGCCAAACTGAGACCAATCCCAGAAGAGCAGCCTGTGATGAGCACCACCTTCTTCTCCATGGAGCAGTTTGCTCAACAGCGTTAAAGAAAAGAATAATACTGTAATAATAATGAATTTAATTTATAACGCACTTTTCATTAACAAAAATCTCAAAGTGACAAAGAAAGCAGCAGGAGCGAAGTCCAGGCAGCACGAAATGAGCCAGACGGTGAATGAAACGTGTGAAAACCCTCCTCAGATTATCACAAGGCCCCGCGGTCCTGGACCTCTGCCTGTTATCGGCCACCTGCAGTCGCTCCGTTGTTTTCGTGCCCTTGCAGGAGAATTCCCTGGTTGTTTTGGGAGGGATGTGTGGGAAAGTGCTTTTAGCTTTGGGCCGGCTTTTTTAAATGTCAGGCAACACAAATAAGTAGAAATGACAGTTTCTATGAATGTTCTGTGTGAACGCTGAATGAGCTGAGATTTGCTGAACAAAACTGAAACTGAAATAGCAAATAAGGAAGGAAAGACTAGCTAAAAGGAGCAAAACAGTAGCTAAAAGCCAGAAGTCAACTAATGCTAGCTAGAAGTTGCAAAAAAATAAAATTAAAATTAAAGCAGAAAAACAGTAACTAAAATGTAAAAGCAGCTAAGTTAAAACCCACAACTAGCTGATAGTTTTTGAAAAGTAGCAAAAGGCTATAGCTAAACCTCAACATAGCAGAATGGTAGCCACAATAAAACAATAGCAAATGATTAGCTAACAAAAATCAGGGTCTCTCAGCTTTTAGGGTTCAGGGACACCCCCTCATAACTCTCATGTTTATGAAATCATTTTCTTCTATTTGTCTCTTTAATGGAAAGGAAGTAACATACATACTTAAGACTTGTTTTTTAATAGTG
This sequence comes from Garcialebias charrua, assembly GCA_038048925.1. Lineage (NCBI taxonomy): Eukaryota > Metazoa > Chordata > Actinopteri > Cyprinodontiformes > Rivulidae > Garcialebias > Garcialebias charrua. Next base: position 30,183 of record JBBPBX010010031.1, read on the forward strand.
TTAATACAATATTAAAACTTTTAAACATGTGGTATTTTTCATTCAAGACACATTTACTAGTAATTAACAAAAATTTTAATTTCAGCTTCCAAAGATTTCAGTTTTGAGAAAATGAACATCATCAAACACCATTTTGAAACTTTATTCACACCACGAACAGAATAAATGTCTCGCCACTTCTTAAAATGATTACAGAAAACTTTTCACATCAAACTGAACAGAATCATAACAGCAGTATAGTTAAATCAAGTACCAAGGCTTCATTTCTGAACCGATCGATGCCAGAACCCAAACAGCGGGTGGGGGTGGGGGTCTGTGGGTCCCCCCTCATAAAATTTTGAATAAAGTGGATGTGACTTCCTGCATTTTGGTTTCAATGGGTTGTTAAACATCTAACTTGTAAAATAAATAAATAAATAAAATGAACTTAATTTTGGGGAGGACCTCCAAGCACGGGCCTGTGGACCCCCGGAGGTCCGGGGACCCCAGTTTGTGAACCTCTGGTCTAAAAGATGCAAAGAAGATGAAACAGAACAATGATTTTGACGGAACAGAAGAGATGAAGAACAATTACTCATGTGAGGGGCTTATTTCAGGGGTAGATTAAACTGACTATGACTATTTTAACATTTACACTCTGATGATGTAAAATGATGAAGTTATTTCTCTAATGATGTAAAATGATGAAGTTATTTTGACAGGAATGAAAAAGTGTCCTGGTGACATTAGATCAGTCACTGAGCGGTGCAAAGCACCAGATGGCAGCACAAGATTCAAGTTGTTCCTCCGTCAGAAGCTGCAGCACCATAGATATCATATATATGATATCTATGTGCAGCACCTCCTGAAAACCACAGAGAAGAATCCAACAGGAATCTACTGCATCAGAGAGAAACAACTAAATGTGTTCATAAGATCACCAGTTTACAAACTTGACATCATCTCAGTGATGCATGAGGAAATTAATGATGAGTGAAATAAAACCAAAATTCACAAAGAAAAAAAAATCTGATTATATTTGAATGTATTGTGGTTTAAACAGCTACAAATTTTAAATATATATCAATCAATCAATCAGCTTTATTTATATAGCACATTTTAAAAACCGCAGGGTTAGCCAAAGTGCTGTACAGTAAAACAAAAGATAGCTAACTAAAACGATAAAAAATAAAAAACAAGCAGCATACAAAAATAAAAATACATATACCAGTCTCACTGCAGGTGGGTTAAAATGCCATAAAAGAACAAGATCACGTGTTAAAAGCCAAGGTATAAAAGTGTGTTTTTAAAAGGGATTTAAAAACAGGAAGAGAGGAGGCCTGTCTGACACTCAGTGGCAAATTGTTCCACAACCTGGGAGCAGCGACAGAAAACGCTCTGTCACCTCTGCATGCATGTTTTTTTTAAAGAAATAACTTAAACTTAAAATGAAACATGGATAACATTTTAAAAAGCACAATGAAAAATGTCTGTTTGTCCTCTGTTAAAGTTGTTTAGTGTAAAACAGCTCGATCAAAGTGCAGGTTGCATCATATAGCCACCAGACGAGCAACTTGTTCCATTTCACATCTCAGATCCTATTCTTTACTATTTTTAAATGTTCTCAGAAGAAAAGTCTTCCTGTGCATGAGAAGGAGTTTTCACTAGATGTCCTCAGTAAACTGTTGAAATGTCAGTGGACGTCTGAACTCTGTTTTCTTGGAAACCCCACAGTCTGAGCCTGAAAATTCAGATTATACCAAGACTAAACATTTTATATGAAAACAACTTGGCTCAATCTCAATCATTCACATTAATTGCAGAAGATCTTGCAGATCTTGCAGATCTTGCAGATCTTGATCCAAAAATATCTGCAGGTCCAGATGAACTTCCTCCTTATTTCTTAAGGCTGGCTGCTCATATCATCACAGTCCCTGTGACCCACATCTTTAATCTGTCCATAAGCCAAAACACCATTCCGGATGCTTGGAAAACAGCCTTTGTTCTTCCTTTGCTGAAGGGAGGTGACCCCACCTCACTGAACAATTATCGACCGATCTCTAAACTCTGCATCTTAGCCAAGGTTCTAGAAAAACTGATAAACTCTCAGATCAAAAATTATCTGGACTCATTTAACATCTTACCTCTCCATCAATCTGGTTTCAGGAAAAAACACAGCACAACAACTGCTTCTCTGAAGGTTCTGAATGATGTTGTTGAAGCATTGGATGCTAAGGACTATTGTGCTGCACTTTTCTTAGACCTGTCTAAAGCTTTTGACACTGTGGATCATAACATCCTGTGTCATAAGCTCTCAGAAATCGGTTTCTCTGATCACACCATCGGTTGGTTTTCTAACTATCTTTCCAATCGGAGGCAATGTGTTCAACATAACGGTACTTTTTCCAGCTATTTAACAGTTAAAAATGGTGTACCACAAGGCTCAGTTTTAGGACCCACTCTCTTTACAATCTACATAGCTAATGTAGGTCACTGCATCCCTGATGCATCCTTACATTTCTATGCTGATGATACAGTTGTTTACTGCCGAGCTAAAACAGTTGCTAAGGCTTTCCAGTTACTGCAATCCGCTTTTGACATCATCCAGTCAGATTTGTTCCGTCTCAAACTTGTCCTAAATGCTGATAAAACAAAAGGGATGTTTTTTTCAAATAGGAAGGCGGTTCCAGCAGATCCTCCTCTGATTTTATCTTCAAATGGTGTCCCTATTGAGTTTGTTGATTCCTATAAATATCTGGGTATCCTGATCGATTCACATCTCTCTTTTAAACTCCACGTGGAAAACCTAGTGAAGAAACTGAAAGTTAAACTGGGTTTCTTTTTCAGAAACAGATCATGTCTAACACTGAATGTTAGGAAACGCCTTGTATCTGTGACTTTCCTTCCCTCCATTGATTACGGTGACATTCTCTACATGAATGCTCCTACAAGCACCCTGCAGATGTTGGATGTTGTCTATCATGGTGCACCCTGCAGATGTTGGATGTTGTCTATCATGGTGCACTAAGATTCATAACTGGTTGTGATTATCGTACCCACCACTGCACCCTGTATTCACTGGTTAACTGGACATCATTAACTTCACACAGACTCTTCCACTGGTACATTTTCATCTTTAAATCACTTCTTGGTCTGCTGCCCTCATACATCTCCTCCTACATGTCTCTGTGTGAGTGCAGCTACAGCGTGCGCTCTCAGGACATGATTACCTGCAGTGTTCCGTCAGTGAGGACTGAACTTGGAAAAAGGGCCTTCTCCTACTCCGCTCCTGCTTCATGGAATATCTTACAAAAAGATCTGAAGCTCTCGACCTTGACTTCTCTAAATGGTTTTCAGAATCTGTTGGAATCCTGGCAAAAACCAATGCAGATTTGTTCCTGTCTTTGATTTTATACGTCTACCTTATAATGTTTTGCTAGTTTTTTGATACTTTGTTAAAAAAAAAAATCTTTTGTTTTTTTTCTCTTTTGTTTTCTATTGTTTATTGTTTGTTTGTTTATTGTTTAAGGAAATTCTACCACTGCTGTTCATTGTTCTTTAGTTTTAGCAGGTCGCTTTCGTAAATGAGCCCATGAGGTTCAAAAGATTTACCTGACTAAATAAAGGTTGAATGAAAAAAAAGTATGTGTGCCAATTTTTCAAAAATAATAGATTATTTAAACCAGTTAAAAAATAGATTTAATATAATAGCAGTCTCCGAGACATGGCTCAGTGATGAGCGCACAGATAACTTTTACATTGAAGGGTATACACTGTATTATACAATTAGAAGTAATAAAAGAGGTGGAGGAGTTGGTTTATTTATCAGTAATGAAATAAAATGCAAAATAAATAACAAAATGTCAACAGTTATTGATAATGTTATGGAAACAATTACAGTAGAAATATTAAATGACAGTTCAAAAAATATAATAGTTAGTTGCGTGTATCGATCACCAAGTTCAAGTATAGAATTATTTTCTGATAAAATCATGGAGCTCCTTGAAATGAGCTGCAACAAAACTATTTTTTGTGTGGGGATTTTAACATTGATTTGGGTAATCAGTCTGATACAAATAACATTGGCGTGTTTAAGGACACAATGTACAGCTTGAATCTTTATCCACTAATATCTAGACCAACAAGAATCACAACCCATAGCGCAACAGTTATTGACAATATTTTCACCAAAATAAGAAATGTAGAATTGTTGAGTGGAATATTTACGACGGATATAAGTGATGATTTGCCAACTTTTGTAATTTGTAAAACATATCTGTGCAGGGATACCGTAGTTAGTTACAGTTGATGGGAAAAGGATAAACACATCAAACACAAACACAAGGATAAACACATCAAAAAGAGCTTTGGACAAACTAAAAGATGATTTAAAAAAACAAAATTGGAAGAATGTGTATGTTAAAGATGTGAACAGAGCATATGTTATATGAATATTTTGGGGTCTCTGTATGAAAAATTGTGTGCAAGACAACTATTCAAAAAGAAATGTTGAAAAACCATGGATGACCAATGGGTTAAGAAATGCCTGTAAAAAAAGAATGATTTGTATTCATCTTTCTTGAAGGTGAGAACAAAAGAAGCAGAAGACAAATACAAGAAATATAAAAACAAATTGGTGGGGATTATAAGAAAACATAAGAAGACATACTATAGTGATTTATTAAGTAAAAATAATGGTAATACAAAAGGAACATGGGGAGTAATGAATAATGTTTTAAAAAACCACAAGATACGATCAGGTATTTCAAAATATTTTGTAAAGGATGATAAGGAGCTTTATGATAACATTGAAATAGAATTTAATCATTATTACGTTAATGTTGGTCCGAATCTTGCTGCTGAAATACCTAAAGCCAGTGGTGGGCATATGAACGCTAGGTAACGCTAAAGCGCTAATCCGCTTACAGTGGACCTAAACTTTTTGTCAGCGTTTTTGTGAATTGACTAACTTTTATAATTCATAAGCAGATTTGTGCTATTTTTATTTAAAATGCAGTACCGCTAATAACTAATTATCTATCAGTAAAAACCAATAAACTTATTTACAAGCTCTTATGCTGCTTGTTTTACCTTTTTCCCCACCGTAAACAGCAGAGAGGAGGAAGGGTGTGAGGGGGAGGGGGGCAGAGCTGAGAACAGACTCGGCTCTACCATGTAGGTAAATGCCTGGGGGTCCCATTTCAGCAGTGGCCCCGGCCCCGCCTCGCCCCGTGCAGTCACCTACATCACTAACATTGATCCTGCTTGTTAATGTACATTTAACATAAAAATAATTATAGTTACGATGAAAACGATCATTAAATACGCAATAAAAAACGGTCGATTTCTTTATCCCCCTACTAAAAATGGACTATTCCATCTTGACATCTTCCGGGTCAGAGGTGAACTCAGGGGCTAATTCTGTGGCTACTGTTTGTGCTGGGTACTTGGATAAATCCGTAGAGAACCCCGCTGTTTCAAGCCAAATTAACGCGGCCGGAGGATTTTATTGTGTGTTTTGTGTCGACCATTTGACGGTGAGTCGTTATTTTTATGTATTTTAGTTACTTTTCATTAAATCTGTTGACTACCTATAGACGCTAACTCTGTGTCTGCCTGTTGGTAGTGCTGGGTTACTAATGGATAAATCCGTAGAGAACCCCGCTGTTTCAAGCCAAATTAACGTGGCCGGAGGATTTTATTGTGTGTTTTGTGTCGACCATTCGACGGCGAGTCGTTAGTTTCATGTATTTGGGTTACTTTTATGTATAAATGCGGTGGCGACACACCCGTGTATTTGAGATTTAAACGTGGTTTTAGGGATTAAAAGATCATTCTATTTTTTGTTAATTTCGTGGCCGAATAGAATATATGTACGTAAAGTATTAAATAAATCCTTTGATTTTTGTAATTTCATCCTTTTAGGATCATTTTTGTTACTTTTCAGTTGGCAGTGTAGTGCAAATATTGATAACGCTGCCGGCTATATATAAATATATATATAATATATATATATATATATATATATATATATATATAATATAGAAATATATAAATAGCGGATTAGATTAGCTTCCCCTAATTTTCATAAGACATTTGTGCTTTTGAAATTGTGGACCTAAAAAAATTAATAAGCGTTTTAGAAATTGTGGAACTAATTTTTTAATTAGCGTTGCCCAGCACTGCTTAAAGCTCACCAAGCTGATAATGACTCGACTCAAACAATCAAGGGTTGTGCAAACAGCATCTTTCTTGGTGAAACTGACAAGGAAGAAATAATGAGCATTGTTAAAAATGTTGCATGTAAAAGATCAAAAGATTGTGTGGACATGGACATAATGTTTGTTAAGGAGGTATTGGGTTATGTTGTTGAGCCATTTGCATATATTTGTAATTTATCATTTTCAACTGGAGTATTCCCAGACAATATGAAAATAGCAAAGGTCATTCCTATTTACAAAAATGGTGAGAAATGTATATTTAATAATTACAGACCAATATCCTTGTTACCACAGTTCTCGAAAATCTTGGAAAAGTTATTTGTTATCAGATTGGATCAATTTATCAACAAATATAAGCTTTTAAGCAGCAGTCAATATGGATATAGAGCTGAAAATTCTACATCATTGGCTCTTATGGAACTGATAGAGCAAATAACTACTGCCGTTGATCAAAAACAATACTGTGTTAGTATTTTTGTTGATTTGAAGAAAGCATTTGATACCACTGATCACAGCATGATCAAAACTAAATAAATATGGCATTAAAGGACAAGCACTGAAATGGATATCTAGTCATTTGGAAAATAGGAAACAGTTTGTACATGTACATGGTGTAAAATCTGGACTCTGTGAAATTACATGTGGAGTTCCTCAGGGCTCTGTACTGGGACCTAAGTTGTTTATCTTATATGTGAACGACTTGGTAAATGTGTCAGGGCTCCTTAAATGTGTATTATTTGCAGATGATACAACTTTTTTTGTTCAGGTTGGGACATAGAATCAATATTGGAGAAGGTGCAAGCAGAGTTTGTAAAAATACAAAATTGGTTTAAAATTAATAAATTATCATTAAATCTAGATAAAACTAATTATATGATATTTACAAATAGACAAGGAACTGTTGATGTCCAGTTCAGAGTTGATGGTGTGGAGATTAGTAGAGTCAATGAAGTAAAGTTTTTGGGTGTTGTTATTGATGAGAAACTAACATGGAAACCTCACATAAATTATTTAAGAACAAAATTAGCTAAATCCATTGCATTGCTGTATAAAGTCAGGGACTTGTTTAATGATAAAGCTTTGTATATGTTGTACAATACATTAATTGTTCCACACTTGGTCTATTGTATTGAGGTATGGGGGAAGGCATGTAAGACAACTACAAATCCTGTTTTTGTTTTGCAGAAAAGAGCAATAAGAGTTATCACTCGAAAACATAGCCATCATCCATCTAATGTATTATTTTGTCAACTGAAATTATTGAAATTTCACGACTTGATTGATTATAAAATTTTATTAGTTATGTATAAGGCTCACCAAAATGCATTACCTTTGAACATCCAGAGAATTTTTACAAAGAGAGAAAGCTGCTATAATCTTAAGGGGACGGAGATGTTCATAACAACTAAATTTAGAACCAGTTTGAAAGAACGATGTACCTCGATACAAGGAGTGAGATTGTGGAATAATCTGGAAAAAGATATTAAAAGTGCCAAGTCAATGCACATGTTTAAGAAATTGATAAAGTTTGGATTGCTAAAAAATATGAAACGTATAATGTGTTACCCCTCCCTGGGCTGCCACCTTACCGTGGTGGAGGGGTTTGAGTGTCCCAATGATCCTAGGAGCTATGCTGTCAGGGGCTTCATGCCCCTAGAAGGGTCACCCAAGGCAGACAGGTCCTAGGTGAGGGATCAGACAAAGTGCAGCCCAAAAACCCCTATGATGAGTACAATTAATGGACTAAGTTTTCCCTCGCCCGGACGCGGGTCACCGGGGCCCCACTCTGGAGCCAGGCCCGGAGGTGGGGCACGCTGGCGAGCGCCTGGTGGCCGGGCTTTTACCCATGGAGCCCGGCCGGGCACAGCCCGAAGAGGAGACGTGGGTCCCCCTTCCCATGGGCTCACCACCTGTGGGAGGGGCCAAAGGGGTCGGGTGCAATGTGAGATGGGTGGCGGCCGAGGGCGGGGACCCTGGCGGTCTGATCCTCGGCTACAGAAGCTGGCCATTGGGACATGGAATGTCACCTCTCTGGTGGGGAAGGAGCCTGAGCTAGTGTGTGAGGTTGAGAGGTTCCGACTAGAAATAGTCGGACTCACCTCAACGCATGGCTCTGGCTCTGGAACCAGTTTCCTTGAGAGGGGTTGGACACTCTTCCACTCTGGAGTTGCCCCTGGTGAGAGGCGCCGAGCAGGAGTGGGCATACTGGTTGCCCCCCATCTTGGTGCCTGTACGTTGGGGTTCACCCCGGTGAACGAGAGGGTAGCCTCCCTTCGCCTACGTGTGGGGGGACGGGCTCTGACTGTTGTTTGTGCCTATGCACCAAACGGCAGCTCAGACTACCCACCCTTTTTGGAGTCCTTGGAGGGGGTATTGGAGAGTGCGCCTCCTGGGGACTCCCTTGTTCTACTGGGGGACTTCAACGCTCACGTGGGCAATGACAGTGAGACCTGGAGGGGTGTGGTTGGGAGGAACGGCCCCCCTGATCTGAACCAAAGTGGTGTTCTGTTATTGGACTTCTGTGCTCGTCATGGATTGTCCATAACGAACACCATGTTCAAGCATAAGGGTGTCCATATGTGCTCTTGGCACCAGGACACCCTAGGTCGCAGTTCGATGATCGACTTTGTTGTCGTCTCATCTGATCTGCGGCCGCATGTCCTGGACACTCGGGTGAAGAGAGGGGCGGAGCTGTCAACTGACCACTACCTGGTGGTGAGTTGGCTCCGATGGTGGGGGAGGATGCCGGTCAGACCTGGCAGACCCAAACGTATCGTGAGGGTCTGCTGGGAACGTCTGGCAGAGTCTCCCGTAAGACGGAGCTTTAACTCCCACCTCCGGGAGAGCTTTGAACACGTTCCGAGGGAGGCGGGGGACATGGAGTCCGAGTGGGCCATGTTCCGCGCCTCTATTGTCGAGGCAGCTTATCGGAGCTGTGGCCGCAAGGTTGTTGGTGCCTGTCGAGGTGGCAACCCTCGAACCCGGTGGTGGACACCGGCAGTGAGGGATGCTGTCAGGCTGAAGAAGGAGTCCTATTGGGCCTTTTTGGCCTGTGGGACCCCGGAAGCAGCTGATAGGTACCGGCAGTCCAAGCGGCATGCGGCTCGGGTGGTTGCTGAGGCAAAAACTCGGGCGTGGGAGGAGTTCGGAGAGGCCATGGAGAATGACTTCCGTACGGCTTCGAGGCGATTCTGGTCCACCATCCGGCGTCTCAGGGGGGGAAAGAGGTACGAGACCAACACCATTTATGGTGGAGATGGCGTGCTGCTGACCTCAACTCGGGATGTTGTGAGTCGGTGGGCGGAATACTTCGAAGACCTCCTCAATCCTACTGGCACGTCTTCCACTGAGGAAGCAGAGCCTGGGGACTTTGGGTCGGGCTCTCCAATCTCTGGTGCTGAGGTCACCGAGGTGGTTAAAAAGCTCCGCGGTGGCAAGGCTCCAGGGGTGGATGAGATTCGCCCGGAGTTCCTTAGGGCTCTGGATGTTGTAGGGTTGTGTTGGCTTACGCGACTCTGCAATATCGCGTGGACATCGGGGGCAGTTCCCTTGGATTGGCAGACTGGGGTGGTGGTTCCCCTATTCAAAAAGGGGGACCGTAGGGTGTGTTCCAACTATAGGGGGATCACACTCTTAAGCCTCCCTGGTAAGGTCTATTCAGGGGTTCTGGAGAGGAGGGTCCGTCGGATAGTCGAACCTCGGATTCAGGAGGAGCAGTGTGGTTTTCGTCCTGGTCGTGGAACACTGGACCAGCTCTACACCCTCAGCAGGGTCCTGGAGGGTGCGTGGGAGTTTGCCCAACCAGTTTACATGTGCTTTGTGGACTTGGAGAAGGCATTCGACCGCGTCCCTCGGGGGGTTCTGTGGGGGGTACTCCGGGAGTATGGGGTACCAGGCCCTTTGATAAGGGCTGTTAGGTCCCTGTACGACCGGTGTCAGAGCTTGGTCCGCATTGCCGGCAGTAAGTCAGGCTCGTTTCCAGTGAGAGTTGGACTCCGCCAAGGTTGCCCTTTGTCACCGATTCTGTTCATAACTTTTATGGACAGAATTTCTAGGCGCAGCCAAGGTGTTGAGAGGATCCGTTTTGGTGACCTTAGAATCACTTCTCTGTTTTTTGCAGATGATGTGGTCCTACTGGCTTCATCAGGTCGTGATCTACAACTTTCACTGGAGCGGTTTGCAGCCGAGTGTGATGCGGCCGGGATGAGGATCAGTTCCTCCAAATCCGAGGCCATGGTCTTGAGCCGGAAAAGGGTAGCATGCCCTCTCCGGGTCGGGGAGGAGGTCCTGCCCCAAGTGGAGGAGTTTAAGTATCTCGGGATCTTGTTCACGAATGAGGGAAAACTGGAGCGTGAGATCGATAGGCGGATAGGTGCAGCGTCCGCAGTGAAGCGGGCGCTGTACCGGTCTGTCGTGGTGAAGAGAGAGCTGAGTCAAAAGGCAAAGCTCTCAATTTACCAATCGATCTACGTTCCCACCCTCATCTATGGTCATGAGCTTTGGGTTATGACCGAAAGAACAAGATCTCGGATACAAGCGGCTGAAATGAGTTTTCTCCGCAGGGTGTCTGGACTCTCCCTTAGAGATAGGGTGAGAAGCTCAGTCATCCGGGAGGGACTCGGAGTAGAGCCGCTGCTTCTCCACATCGAGAGGAGCCAGTTGAGGTGGCTCGGGCATCTGGTTAGGATGCCTCCTGGACGCCTCCCTGGTGAGGTGTTCGGGCATGTCCCACCGGGAGGAGACCCAGAGGAAGACCCAGGACACGCTGGAGGGACTATGTTTCTCGGCTGGCCTGGGAACGCCTTGGGATTCCCCCAGAGGAGCTGCTCCAAGTGGCTGGGGAGAGGGAAGTCTGGGCCTCCCTACTTAGGCTGCTACCCCCGCGACCCGACCCCGGATAAGCGGAAGAAGATGGATGGATGGATGGATGGATAATGTGTTCTCATACGAATTGTTGTTCTAGAAGGATTTCATTATTTGTTTTATTGTATTACTAACTGAAGAATGTTATTGTTTGAATTTTATTAATGAGAAAAAAGGGGCAGATATTATAAGAATTATTTTCTTCTCTCTGCTACCTTTCATTTCATTGTATTGGTTTTCTTTTCTTTTTGTTGTTGTTGTAAATATAATTGTTGTAAAATATAATTGTTGTAAATATATAATTAATTTGTTTTTAGGTTATGAAATGAATAAAGAATTATTATTATTATTAAATAAGAATGATGTTTTTCATGAAAGTTCATGCTCGGTAATCCAGGTATCAAATCTGATAATTCTCAATCAGCATGCTGGAACTATTCTGACTGATGAAGCCCTCTGGAGTGAGGGTGAAATGTTTCTACTAAAAAAGAAACTGTCCAGATGACCTGATTGAGAATTATCGGATGTTTTTCATGTTAAAATAAACGTTTAAAAAGTACAGATACTTCAAAGGTACTCATATTTTTTAAAGACCGTGTAAAGTGAAATTAAATGTGTGTTTTTATTTTGTCACATGGCATAAATATGTGTTATTAATCACCCATTTAAATCTGACTGATTAAAAACATTGTTTACCTTATAAAATTAAGTCTCAAAAATCATGAAAAAACATGATTTTGCCTTGGTCTGGAACGCTAGGGGCGTGTCAGTGCGTGGGCGTGGTTTCAGGCAGCTGCGCTCGTCCTGCTCGTGTCCCACAGTGGAGAGGCAGACAGCAGAGCCAGTAAACCTGCTCTGTTTTTATCCGAGTTCTGTCTGTAACAGCAGCTACTTTTTCCAAGAGTTACGCTGTTTTTGTAAATAGTTTTCTTGTGTGTTTTTAATCTGGAATGAATAAAAAAAAAAAAAAAGAGTTGCACCATGCGGGATTTGAACCCGTGGGCTTTGGGACGGAAGGCAAGCGCTCTAACCATTGTCCTAACCAGGCATTACAGATACTCAGCATAAAACGACGCAGTATAAAAACAT
>JBBPBX010010031.1:42431-52710 GCA_038048925.1 Garcialebias charrua
CATTGCGACATCCAGGGAAGATGCACGAACGAGGCATAATTGATTAGCTAGCTAACAATGAACAAAATATCTATGCTATTGCTATCTGATGCTATCTGCGATTCGCGAGTGAACGGCTCCACCGAGGCGAATTTATACGGCTGGAGCTGCAGGGGGTGGGGCTATACTAATGAGGACCGCGTGACGAAACGCGGTCACGTTTAAAACACGCCTAAAAAATCCTGAAATAGAAATATGTTTATACACAGTTTGCTCTATAACTCCAAAATTAATTGAGCTACAATTTTGAGACTTTTTACTCATTTACAAGATTACAATTATGACATTTATAATGTTTATTGAAGAAAATGTTGAAATTCACTTTACACGGTCTTTAAACTATAACTAATGTTGAATAATTATTAGAAACATTATTTAAAAAAATTACCAATCAGTGCTCTGTAAACGAGATAGATCGGGTTCCATCACTTGTTCAACCTCAAATCCTCCCTCGTCTGCAATGTCGGCTTCAGACTCACTTCCTGAATGGTAAGGCTCATATAAATACGGTTGAATACCTAAATTAAAATCTGCTGGCTCTTATTCATCAACTGAACTAACTTCACCTTCCAAAACTGAAGACAAATCGCTTACATCAACACTAGAAATGTTACACTCGTCTGATTCGACATGCTCCGCCATTATTATTTACATGCGCGTTGGAGCAGTGCCCACCCAAATACACATCACTGATGACGTATGCGGAAAATCGCGGATTTCTAGGGGCGTATCACAGCGAAAAAATTACCATAACTTGGAATGCAATTTTAATATATTTATAATTTAATTTGCAAAAACGAACATAGCTGAATGAGATATACATGTTGTGACAAATATGCAAATTTCCAACATGATGTCACAATACCTTTAAGCTAAAGAACCTTCAGATTAAAGTAATATGTCATCTTAAGTACTTTTTCTGTTGTCCCTAATTTTAAATCTGCTGACGAGTAAATTATAGGATTTTTATCGATCAATCAGTTGTAAATGTGTGATGCAATTTATGATTTGTTAATAAAAGGTTCAGTTCCGCCGGACCAACAGAAGTTAACGCTTCATTGTGATTTACATCCAATCAGCTGGTCACAGAATTTATTGTTTAAATCCGTGAAAAAGAAGAGAACCCGTGATATAAGAGATGCTAAGGTTGATAGGTAAACACCTGCTCATTCTTACATGTTAGTGTACAACACGGTTCAGTAAATCTGACCGTTAGATATACTAATTACATCTTACAACAGAAACAAAACAACTTACCATTTGAAGTACAATTAGAGGATACCAGCTTGCGCAACCTCTGGAGGGCGAGACAATCCCACAGCTCTGATCAGAGTCTCGAGGCTACCAGCATCAAGCATAATGCTACGTTCACACCAAACACGTTTTTGAGCTGCAGGAGCAGCCGGTTTACGTGCAAAGTCAATGGGGGACGCGCCTCTAGGGGTCGTGCGTCACGTCCGTTTTGAGCGGCGCGGAAGGGGTGGCAGAGAGTTTTCCGTGCATGCGGTGCCCGCGGCAGCCGCCGCCGCTCGAGTTGAGAAATCTGAACTTTCGCCGCTCAACGCGTCTTGACAATCAGGGAGAGTCAGCTATGTGACGCGGTAACGAGGGGACGGATGTTGCGCAAGTGTGACGTATTGTTTGTAAGACACAGAAACAACCCACAAATTCGTGTTCAAGTATGGAGGAGAAACTCATCGTTGCTATGTGTTCCCATCCAGTCCTTTACGACCAGTCAAGCATGTTGTACAGAGACCGAAATAAAAAAGACTTTGCCTGGCAGAGTGTCAGTGAGGAAGTCGGGATATCGGGTAAGTTCAGACTGGAAAAAGAATCAAGACGCACCTCCCACACCCCGCCGCCACCGCTGCTGCTGCTTCTCGTTCCGGTCTGAACACCAGTGCGTTCAGTGCGTCCTCCCTCTTTTGGAAATAGGTATTGACTATAGCCATTTCCATTCTCTTGGCAAAATCCACCACCATCTGTCCTTCCTGGTTTCTTTCCTTGACACCAAACCTACCCATCACTTCCTCATCCCCTCTGTTTCCTTCACCAACATGTCCATTCAGGTCTGCTCCAATCACCACTCTTTCCTCCCTGGGAATACTCTCTATCACTTCATCCAAATCTTTCCAAAATGTATCTTTCTCCTCCCCATCACATCCAACCTGTGGAGCATAACCACTTACTATGTTTAGCATCAGACCTTCTACTTCTACCTTTAGACACATCACCCTATCTGACACTCTCTTCACCTCTACTACATTCTTTGCCAACTCCTCCTTCAGGACCACCCCTACTCCATTTCTCTTTCTATCCACACCATGGTAAAACAGTTTGAACCCTGCTCCAATACTGCGAGCCTTGCTGCCCTTCCACTTGGTCTCTTGGACACATAAAACATCTACCTTTCTTCTCTGCATCATGTCAGCCAGCTCTCTACCTTTGCCTGTCATTGTCCCCACATTTAGAGTTGCAACCCTCAGTCCTACATTCTTCACTTTCCTCCTCTCCCTCTGTCTCCTGACACGTTTCCCTCCTCGGGGTCTTCGACTAACAGTAGTACAATTTCCGCCGGCACCCTGTTTGTCAACAGCACCGGTGGCGGACGTTGTTAACCCGGGCCTCGACCGATCCGGTATGGTTTCACTTTGATGAACTCGCATTATGGTTTTGGCAAGTGTTTTACGTCGGATGCCATTCCTGACACAACCCTCACCATTTACCCGGGCTTGGGACCGGCACAAGAGATACACTGGCTTGTGCTCCCTAGTGGCTGGCTTGCTGCCCAATGTGTACATTTAAGAAAAAGGTCGAAAAGGACTTGCTCAAAAACTATATATGATGTAGCTTAGTGTGTTTGTGTATTACAGTTAGAAAAATTAAGTAGAGTTATTCATTTTGTGATGTAGTTTGTGTATTACAGTTAGATAAATTAGTAGATTTATTCATTTTGTGATGTAGTTTGAAGGTTATCATTGGTTGAACAAACTGTGAAATAAATAAGGGGCAGATATAATAAGATTTCATCTTCTTTCTGCTCCTTTCATTTTATCCTACTTGTATTCTTGTATCTGATGAAACTGTTTTGTATTGTTCTTTTAAAATGAATGAATAAACATCAAATCAAATCAAATCAACGGCCCAGTCAGAGTCCAGAACCTGAACCTGAAACCTTCAGAGAGCTGAGCAGAAACCTCAAAGAACTGAAGCAACAATGGAAAGAAGAGTGGGTCAGAACTCCTCCAGAACCAGGAGAGAGACTGATGAAGTCCTGCAGAGAACCACAGAGGATTCTGCTGCTGAGTTCTGTTGGGTCAGAGGCACAAGCTGAGGTTAAATTTTAATGATTTTAGAACTTGTTAAAGTTCATCCACCCAGCCATCCAGCTATCTATCCATCCATCCATTCAGCTAAAAGTCTATTCATCCATCCATCCATCCATCCATCCATCTAGCTAACTGTCTATTCATCCATCCATCCATCCAGCTAACTGTCTATCCATCCATCCATTCAGCTAAAAGTCTATTCATCCTTGTATCTGATGAAACTGTTTTGTATTGTTCTTTTAAAATGAATGAATGAACATCAAATCAAATCAAAAATAAGTCTGTATCTCTGTGTTTATCATTGTCCTGGCATTGTCTCCTGTTGCCTCTGTCTCCTGAGTTCCTTGTGATTCCCTGAGTATGTAAGTTTGCTGCCCTGCGGACGCCATTTTGAAGAGTCCTAATGGTGAACTACTTTTTTTAAATCCAGCAGATTTGACCATTTCGTGAAACTCTCAAGCTCAGAAAAACTTGTGCTATAACGTCAGCTATGAAATATATTTTTTCTCAGCAAAGAAATAATTGTTTTACCGTGTTTTGTTGTAAAATCCTGGCTTCTTTGGCCGTCGCGGACGCCATTTTGAAGAGTGCTAATGTGGCGAAATTCTATTTTTAAATCCAGACGCGTCGCGTAGGCCCTGAGAAACATCCATAAGTTCACCCTCCATGTTAAAAAGTCTTCGTCTGACTCTTCGAAAACAAGCAATAAGGCTCCAGAGTAACACACTGGCTGCTAACTGCTATAGAGAGAGCACACACCAAGAGACTGAGGGGGACGCTTTTTTGTGACGGACCACATCCGGCGCTGCTCGTAAATACGTTATTTCGTTTTTACTGATAGATAATTAGTTATTAGCGGTACTGCATTTTAAATAAAAATAGCACAAATCCGCTTATGAATTATAAAACTTAGTCAATCCACTGTAAAGCTAACAGATTATTTAGCTACGCTATAAGCGGATTAGCGCAATAGCGCTACCTAGCGGTCGGAGCGCCCACCACTCGTATCAAGTTACAAATATATGCATATTTTCATGAAGAAGTAAACAATAAATGTGGCAATTCACAAAAAGATAAAGCTTTAGTGCTCTGAAATTGAGAAGGGTTCAAGATGTCTGGCAATTCTTCCACTGTTTGAAAGACAAAACTATGAGTTTCTGTGAATCATGCAAGGAGAACCCTCACAGGTATGTCAAGACGTTTTGGACACTCCCTCTGAATGCTGTTCGCAATTAGTCGTCAACAGTTGCAACACAGTTAGACACTGGTTTAACTATTGCTTATGTAAGAGCAGGAAAACTACATGGGTCTAGTAGAAAATAACTGAAAATCTGAAATTATAAATGAACAGAGGGTGAAAATACCCAACATTGTAACTAATTGTGATAATTTGAAAACCATGATTTGGTATGTATAGAGGAATCAAAAGGCCAGAATATCATAAACAAACCAGGACACAGGCTGTAAAAATGAGACAAACAATACAAGAAAATCTTTTCACCAAAGATATTGTGAATCAAAAAACCCGACTGCACTTGAAACCACAGACTGGTGAGTTAGGTGGGGTTAAGATGGAGGAGAGAGAAATGAAGAAGTTTAGCAGAGTTTTTCTGCAGCTTCACTAATCTACCCTTTAGCTCAAAGATTCACCCCTTTTTCATGGGTCAACCCAACATTCACCCACCTCCATCTCTGTAGCTCACCGCCTGGAAACCTAAAGGAGTTGCTGTACTTTAATTGGTCAAATGATGAGATTGAGAAGTAAAGAAAATACTCTCTCGCTTTTCTGTTATCCTCAGAGAGGTCAGAGTTTTGTAGTGATTGAATTCCAACGTGAAGAGGTTTAGAATTGCAAGCCTGGCACCATTATGAGATCTTTCCAAGAACCTCTGCTTTTCTGCTTTGTCTCTTGTTTCTTTTCCCTTCCATTTTTCTTATCCTTGTGAGACACAAAGATATGCTGATGCACTGCAGAGGAAATGAAACAGGCTCTGGGGCATGCCCTTGAAACTCCAAGTAAATAAGCTTCTTAACCCTTTACACAAATTGATTTTTTTAGCCCTTTAATCAGAAGGACTTGAACCTTGAATTATGCTTCAGAAATGTACAAAATGATGAGAGGACGCCTGACTTTCTTCTTCCCAATAAATTATTTTTATATACTCACAGTGCATTTATAGTTTCTCTTAGCTTAGAATATTCCTCATAGTCAGACTTCAATGGGGAAAAAATTTATTTCATTTCTCACTCACACGAACCTCTGCCACCTCTAATCCAGTGATGCTTTCCACAGCCATCTTCCCAAAAGGCCTGGTAAAACATGATTTCCTCACCACATCAATAAGCTTAGGTTTATTCAGCTGCATGATGCTCCATGTGGACTGACTGTCTGCCCTTCGCCTGACAGAGCCTTGTTAGTGGGAAGGGACAGCAGGGTGAGCTGATACAAGAAGACAGACCCTGCTGTGACGATGATGAGCAGTAACTCCATAGTCCTGCTGCTGAAAAATCTGTTCTTGAACTTTTACTTTTTTATTAAAATGTTTGTTTGCTGGTTGGTTTCTTTATCCGCAAAAGAGAAAAGTTTTGACTTTTGGACTTCTGGCCAGAGATTCTACATTTACAAATAGAACCTGTAGACTTTTTGCATTCTTCTGTATTTTTCTATTGAAGACTTTCTTTTAAAATAAGTAATTAATTGAAACAAATTATAAATGGAAGAAAATGTAAATAAAAAAGCTAAATCATAAAGTGATACTGTACCTTGTAAAATACATTAAAATGTGATCTCCAACAGTTCTGAGGTGACCCACATGCACGAATGGAATGTGATGTTACATGCAGCACACTATGTTTAAGGAAGTAAATATGGATGCTACACATGTTTTCATGTGTGATTATGAAGTCGTTTTGCAATCAAAACCAATTACATGTATTGTCTAACATGCTTGTTTTGTCCAATGTTTACATTTCCCTTCTTGATGGCTCCTCCAGTGCAGCATTGCATTTTTGCAATGTGTAACCCACTAACTTTTTGACACTGGGATACAAATGAGAGCAATGTAATGATGTCAGGAGTCAATGTTTTGGATTCAATATCAGTCAGACAACAAGAGTGGAAAAACAAAAATAGATTTATTGATGTACAGCTGATGGAGAGAGTTAGGATACAGCTGTGGAGATAGGTCTAGGGGGGAGAGAACTACCTGTCGAAAATTTCACAAGCAGGTGAGGTGGGGGCCACCAGATGGAGCTGGGCGGAATGATGTCACCATCACTTGGTGAAACGCAGCTGCAAAGCAGAGCTGAGCAGAACGGTGTTAGAGAGGAGGAATCCAAAGAACAAGGTCCAGAAACACAGGCGGGGGTCATCCACAGGGAAGCAGAGTTCCAATAGTTATTCCAAAAGGGGTAAATACATCGTAGGGTCAGAAGAGGACGTCGGTAATCAGAAGAGGACGTCGGTAATGTGGCCAGAGAGGCCAATCCAGAACAGACAGGGAGCAGGCAAAATGGGGAATCCAAAAGTCTGGTGTGAGGTCGAGATGAGATCATCAAACATGACGTGAAGAAGAATCTAGATGGCTGGATGAACAGGAACCATGAAAGGTCTGATAATCTTGCACTAAAATTGTTGCATTCAGCCGTCAGGAATGTTGAACCCAATTGCAGTAGGATGACAGGAAGCACGTGAAATATCTAAATATTTATTTACAAAAACAAAACAAAAGCTGACGGGGCAGCGTACTCACAGGACGGAAGGCAGAACACACACCATAAGGACAATCCCGAGACCAAGACAAGACACCAGTGAACTGAATACTGTATATACGCACGCACGCACACACACATTATATATATATTTATTTATTTATATTTATATATACATACATCGCTATGTCTGTATATTTAATATTTGTTTTGTTGCAGTGGGTTCCTTATTTATTTGACAAAAGATATAATGTACACAGTCATTTTTACCATTGCCCCTAATAGCTAGGGAAGGCTATCAGCTGTGATAGCTGTATCGGAGAGGCCATCTTGCAGTTTGTTGTGTTACAGAGTCAGAGAA
The DNA here is from genome assembly GCA_038048925.1 of Garcialebias charrua. Classification (NCBI taxonomy): domain Eukaryota; kingdom Metazoa; phylum Chordata; class Actinopteri; order Cyprinodontiformes; family Rivulidae; genus Garcialebias; species Garcialebias charrua. Next base: position 49,872 of record JBBPBX010010031.1, read on the forward strand.
CTCTAAAACCAGAACCCAATTCTCTGAGATGCTGTCTAAAATTGATAGGTTGCTGCTTTGGGGAAAGTACATCTGTGCATGTGTGGACATAATAAATCAATAGTGTGGTGACTCAGAAACACACATGCACACTCTGATGTGTGTAATGGTGTGCGAACAGGCACACACCTGATGGTGGTGCATCAAAATGAAAGACAACATGTCTGACAGGTGTAGACAGATGGTGACAAACACAATGGACCCTTGGCAGCAGCCTTCCAGTGTGAGACAGGCTGCTTGGTACTACTCTGCAAAGAAGAATGAATCAGCTTGACATTTTTGCCACAGCGACTATGACAACATATTTCACATGCTTTCTTAAAAAGTCATGCTATAAAGCATGATAATGTATATATACTTCCTCCAGAAAAAATTAACAAACAACCCCTGAAAAAGTCGCTGAACATGACAGTTCTTTTCAACTTTTAATCAAGGTGCAATAGTTAAACCTGAGGGCAGCACAGTAATATTGGTCTTTGTGGAGTTAGGGAAACTGCAGGGAAAATGCTTTCTGCAAGAAAGTCCAGTTATCGGCCGAATAAGCTTTTGTCATGAACCGCGCAGGAGCAAGATTCGCTGGAACGTCAGGGCCGGTTCTAGCTGGAATCTGGACCGGCCGGCGTGGAAGGATGGACCCAAAGCAGGAGGACCAGATGGCTCGGAGAGACAAAAATGACAATTAGTGAACTGCACTAACATCATACAGGATGAATTGCTGGTGAGGCAGCAAAAACTTACCAAGCCCCCAAAGGGGACCCTTGGTGCAGACAAAACAGGTGCCCGTGGGAGGTGGAGTGCAAACGCAGATCATGACACCATGGAAGGACAATGTTCAATTAACGTCATGTGCAAGGACTTGCCACTGCAGCCTCAGGAAAACAGCTCCTCCATGTGTGAAGTCAGGAAACCAACTCCTTCCACATGTGAAAGTCACAGAGACTACCTACTGATGACTATGAGACAAGAGGGAGACACCTGTGGACAATTAAGAAGAGAATCAGCTGAGGAACATGTGACATCCTCACAGCTTTAACATATCGGCATATCGGATATCAGCCAAAAATCCAATATATATCACTGTGTTGTTCTTAAAGGGGACCACACATTCAAAATTCACTTTTTAATGTTTTTTTACTCAACTTTGGGTATTTACTTCATAAAAAAACAGTCCTAAGGCCAAAAAAATGCACCCAGTGGTTTATTTACTCTAAGTAGATTTATTTTACTGTGATAATATAGGTTTCGTTTTTGAAATAAACTGGAAATCAATCTCGCTTGTGACGTCACAAGCGAGAGGACAACCCACCCCAACCTGAGTCCAGCCCCTCACCTAGCAACCCCATGTTAGGCTCAACCCACTTCTGTATTAAACACATGACTGTTGTTTTTCATGATTTCATCTCATCTTTTGTTTATATGTTATTAATTTCATGTGTACAGCACTTTGTTGCAGCTGTGGTTTTTTAAATGGCTTTATAAATAAAGTATAATTGTTATTTTTATGTTTTAGTTCAATTTTTAGTGTATTTGCGATCTCTCCCAACGCGCCGCCGGCAAAAATTAAACGAGCATACCCCCGGCGTAGAGACCGGTTGCGACGGGACCCTCTTCTGGCTTGATGGAGCGGAGCTTCAACTGTACAGCCTCACTGAAGCCTCACAGGAGCCTCGCAGCAGCGAGGACCTTCTCCTTACGGATTAATTTACGGGAGACACTTGGTGAACTTTGTGTTGTCTTGACTGGAACAGCGATAACTCCCAAAATCGCCGCGTGAAACGAGCGGAGCTGGCTAACACCGGAAGAGGAACAAGCTAACATTAGCATCTGATTCTGGTGGTCTCATGCTAAAAGGAGCAGCAAATTGCGGCGCGCTCAGACGGGTTTCGGTAAGTTATCTTAAGCTAGCACTAACAGTAAGTCAAATGAGTAATAAAAAAAGAGCTAATTTTAAAACAACAACACATTACAGATACTGGCTGTTACAGAGGGCGTAAACAGATCGTTGAAGGGCGTGGACTTCAGAACTTCTATCAGAAACCGGTCGTTCAAAACGAAAGTTAAAAATGGCAGAATTAAAAAGGGTATAATTGATTATCTAAGAATTATTTTGTGCATTAAATTGAAGGAATAGGGTCTGGATAGCCCACAGAAATACCATGAAATTTTAAAAAACCCATCTGAGGTCCCCTTTAAAATACCTAAACAACATACTTACCTCATCTACGTCCCATTCAGAGATTCTAATTTGAAACTGTAAAAAAAAAAAAACTTTTAATTTTGTATGGTCAGTTCTCTCTTTGCCAATCTACAATACTCTGAGTAAAATGGCCAACCAATCAGATAGCATGCTCCAGCTAAAACGTCTCCCAGATTATCACTGATAATGAACAAATTCATTACTCTATCACATCACAAACCATATGTATAGATAAACACGAAAACATTCTGAATTCTCACACAGCAACAAACTACCAAATCTAACATAGTGGAGATTGGAGTATTGATGGTTTCTGTAGACCAAAGGCTTGCCTGACTTCTACCAACAAAGGTGTTTACACAAACACTACCTCCACCGGAACCAACTCCTGCACCTGTCCCACCTCCCATTGCCTCCTGGGAACCTGAAAGTTATGCACCATAACTCATGTTCCCTGAAGGAAGGGAATGAGGTGCAACATACTTGCTATGGGAATTGCACCCCCGCATGATTACCTGAAGGAATACAATCACGCCTTTACGGCTAGGGCATCAACGTCGCGTGAGAGGCCCCGCCCTCTGGGTATTTAAGCGACTGATGCCC
>JBBPBX010010032.1:0-12252 GCA_038048925.1 Garcialebias charrua
TGTAGCTAAATATGTTAGTAGATGTAGCTAAATGTTAGTAGATGTAGCTAAATATGTTAGTAGATGTAGCTAAATATGTTAGTAGATGTAGCTAAATGTTAGTAGATGTAGCTAAATATGTTAGTAGATGTAGCTAAATATGTTAGTAGATGTAGCTAAATGTTAGTAGATGTAGCTAAATATGTTAGTAGATGTAGCTAAATATGTTAGTAGATGTAGCTAAATATGTTAGTAGATGTAGCTAAATATGTTAGTAGATGTAGCTAAATATGTTAGTAGATGTAGCTAAATGTTAGTAGATGTAGCTAAATGTTAGTAGATGTAGCTAAATATGTTAGTAGATGTAGCTAAATATGTTAGTAGATGTAGCTAAATGTTAGTAGATGTAGCTAAATATGTTAGTAGATGTAGCTAAATATGTTAGTAGATGTAGCTAAATGTTAGTAGATGTAGCTAAATATGTTAGTAGATGTAGCTAAATATGTTAGTAGATGTAGCTAAATGTTAGTAGATGTAGCTAAATATGTTAGTAGATGTAGCTAAATGTTAGTAGATGTAGCTAAATATGTTAGTAGATGTAGCTAAATATGTTAGTAGATGTAGCTAAATATGTTAGTAGATGTAGCTAAATGTTAGTAGATGTAGCTAAATATGTTAGTAGATGTAGCTAAATATGTTAGTAGATGTAGCTAAATATGTTAGTAGATGTAGCTAAATATGTTAGTAGATGTAGCTAAATATGTTAGTAGATGTAGCTAAATATGTTAGTAGATGTAGCTAAATATGTTAGTAGATGTAGCTAAATATGTTAGTAGATGTAGCTAAATATGTTAGTAGATGTAGCTAAATGTTAGTAGATGTAGCTAAATATGTTAGTAGATGTAGCTAAATATGTTAGTAGATGTAGCTAAATGTTAGTAGATGTAGCTAAATATGTTAGTAGATGTAGCTAAATATGTTAGTAGATGTAGCTAAATGTTAGTAGATGTAGCTAAATATGTTAGTAGATGTAGCTAAATATGTTAGTAGATGTAGCTAAATATGTTAGTAGATGTAGCTAAATGTTAGTAGATGTAGCTAAATATGTTAGTAGATGTAGCTAAATGTTAGTAGATGTAGCTAAATGTTAGTAGATGTAGCTAAATATGTTAGTAGATGTAGCTAAATATGTTAGTAGATGTAGCTAAATGTTAGTAGATGTAGCTAAATATGTTAGTAGATGTAGCTAAATGTTAGTAGATGTAGCTAAATATGTTAGTAGATGTAGCTAAATATGTTAGTAGATGTAGCTAAATATGTTAGTAGATGTAGCTAAATGTTAGTAGATGTAGCTAAATATGTTAGTAGATGTAGCTAAATGTTAGTAGATGTAGCTAAATATGTTAGTAGATGTAGCTAAATATGTTAGTAGATGTAGCTAAATGTTAGTAGATGTAGCTAAATATGTTAGTAGATGTAGCTAAATATGTTAGTAGATGTAGCTAAATATGTTAGTAGATGTAGCTAAATGTTAGTAGATGTAGCTAAATAATATGTTGGTAGATGTAGCTAAATATGTTAGTAGATGTAGCTAAATATGTTGGTAGATGTAGCTAAATATGCTAGTACTGTAGATGTAATCTGCAGCCACTTCTTCAGCTCGTCCTCCATCCCTCGTCCTCAGCAGGATTATATTGTCCTGTTTGAGCTCTGATGCCAGGTTCCCACCGAACGCGTCTTCAGCAGCAAAAACGCTCCCGACGCGCGGTGTTGGCTGCTTGTCAACAGATGTCTGTTCACACCGATTGCGTCTGCAGACGCGCAGTGGGAGCAGCGTCTCGCTCCTTTTCCGGTCGGGTTTGTTTTGTTTCTTGTACACCGGGCAGATGAAATCAGCTGTTCGTGGGTTCCCACCAAACGCGTCAAAACGCTCTTGCCGCACCCTTTTGGCCGCTTGTCACCAGAATCTGTTCACACTGAAGACGCTTCTGATGACGCGCAGTGGGAGGAGCGTCTGGCTCCTTTTCCGGTCGGGTTTGTTTTGTTTTTTTGTACACCGGGCAGATGAAATCAGCTGTTCGTGAGCCTCGTTACTACTTGAGTGGGTTTTCTACGAGCCGAACTGCAGCTCCGAAAGTCTTTGTTGAGATTAAAACTTTTTTTTTATGTTTGGGGTGATCGTACGCTCGAGCGGACAGCGGCAACTGTAAAAATGCCAAGTTTCTTACTGAAGGCTGGTTTCTTCATGGAGGCTCGTTGGGCTAAGTTTAAAAAGTCCAAAAAAAGTCCAGTCGTCGTTGCGTCATCACATAGCAGAGCCTCTGTTTGCTGTTACGCGGCAAGCAGCCGAAGTAGGTCAAAGTTCAATTTGTTGAACTCGGGCAGCGGCTGCTCTGGACGCTCCGCGTGCGCGGAAAAAAAGTGCCGCGCTGCTCGAACAGCTCAAAACGCACCGCGTCACGCTTCGCCGCTCCTTCACACAGACTTTGCATGTAAACTGCTGGCTACATGTTTAAATTAAACACACGATGCTCAGAGAAACTACATGAGCTCGTACTGTTAGCATGTTAACAAATGCCGGTTCTGGACTGCGCCGGAAGTCGTGCCCATGATTCATGCAAAACAGCATGGGGGGTAGGAATAAGGTGGATGCTGTGGTGTTTGAACAACTGTGGATGCCACAGAAATGTAAATGTTCTGTTTAAACCGTCTCACTCCTTGAAGGACTGTGATTCCACATGAACAGACGTGCAAACTGTAAACACGTGCACTTCATCGGTCTGGCTTCACCACGCACACACTTGATGATAAAGGAAACTACCTGCGTTTTCATGATCACATAAATGATCAACTCCTGCATGTAACTCTCGGTGAGGGGAACGCCACGTTTCCAAAGTGCACCACTTGCTCCACCTGCTGTGCTGCAGCCATGCCGAGGCCGGTTCTCTGGTCAAACTCACCTCAGGCTTCTGAGTCAGCTGGGCTGTGCTCTCCTTCTCCTCCTCCGCCAGTCCCTCGTCGCCTCCAGGGTCTGACCTCCCGCCTCCGGACAGCTCCACCTCTTCCCTGATAAGAGGCTTCCCCGTGAACTCCAGACCTTCAACTACTGCGCAAACACGCATGCAACACAATGTAAAGACGTACAAGATGTCACACCTGCAAAAAGCTTTGGAAAACACGTGCAGGTAAAAAGTTTGAAGGAAAACATAATGTCCGCTGCCTTGCATGGCAAAGATTTGACATAATTTGCTAGCATTTGTGAGTATGTGTTGGGAGTGAGTCATGGCTACCACACCAAGTCTGAACTCAATATATATTTATATATATTTAAATGGAGTTACACACTTATATGGGTTTGGTGAAGTCAGTCAGCTGTGACAGATGTTTGAAACTGAACTGACTTCACAAGCTCATCAGTTGTAGATGCACATTCAGTTACATAATTATAGATTTTCATAAAATGTTTAGATATTTTGCTAACAGACAGACAGACAAATGAACAGACACACAGTTACACGACTGATCTCCTTTAATGGGGGTGGCGTATAATTACTGTGTATTATTACGTAGCTGCTCTAAATTGATATTGGAAATCAGTACGGTAATTAATCTGGTTAATTTCCTGTAGTGTATAAAACCTGCAGTACTGTTGTCGTGCAGCAGAGGGCAGCATTAACCTTTTAAAGTCCCAACAGAAGAGTTTCCACTGGATCACTGAACAAGACTGTCTGCTATGACTGCATTCCACTCTATGAAGTGTAACAGGAGTAAGTGTTTGTACCTGAGCGCCTGCAATGAGCGTCACTGATAAATGATTGGTGAGACTCTCCTGTGTCGCTGCTAGAAACTCCCTTAAGCATCTGACGACCACAGCTACGACGAACAAACACAGACATGGTTCCAGTGGCTGCATTAATATACGCACTAAAACAAAACAAAGGCTCAACTTGGAGACGGATGACACAAGGCTTCAGTGCCGCATGCTTCACCTGGTGCACAGAGGGAGAGTAGCACCGCGCAAGGCCTGCTGGAAGTCAGAGGCACTGGCTGTGTGGCCTAAAGGCTTGTGCAGGTTCAGGTTGACGCTCGGCTTCGTCAGGAAGTCCGCCGTGTCTGGGAACTCCACGGGCAGTCGAGCGGCGAGGGACGACGAGGAACCTGAGCTCAGAGCTGGAGGACAATGGCTTGGAGAGGTGACTGGGCTCAGGCTGGGTGAAGCGCCTGGTGACGATAAAGAGCACAGAGAGGAAAAAACATCTGGTTTAATGTATTGTTCAAGTTAAAAAAAATTAAAACTTTATCTAAAAACACAAATTTCAAACAAAACTGTGAAATGAAAAGTACTACAAAACAAAATCACATACGGTAATACAGTAATCTATATCTGAGTTTGTTTTTTTCCATAAAAATGTTTAAAAAAACTGCAGCTTTGCATGATAATAATTAGTAGTTTCAAAACGTCACGGTTACTACTTAGTTCACTAGGTTTCTATATAATTTCTAAATAAATAGGCAGGAACGTTCCCTAATTTCACTCTGCATACTGAAACACAGCATGAACTTTATAAATCAATTTCCTTTAATGATCTCCATCACTAGAGCTTAAAACAAAAACTTGGCTTATTATTTATAATATTATGCATAAGTAAAACGTTTTAAATGGCCTTCTCTTTAAATTTCAACACAATGAACAGATCAGTGATCTGTTCTTTAACATTTACTTTGTATAAATTATTTTGTAATACAAAGTTTAGTATTAATCCTGTATTGCAACACTCATAATAACTCAACTATGGACGGACAATGATAAAACATAAAGTGTGGAAAGCTCTAAACATGTTTTGCTTTATTAAAAATGCTTTTACATACTTTGTAATTTACATAACCTATCTGAGGTTCACAGTTAGGTTTATAATCTAGATATAAATACAAAATACCCTTTCAACTAAAAGTCCATCTACAAGCACTGTAAATAAATTAGTACTCGCCAGTTTGACCAAATAAAAATCAAATACTTCAAATATTTTAATACGTTAATTATTTTAACAAACAACTTAGATTTAGATATTCTACAAATCACATTTTCTGTTATTTTCCCAAAGTAGTGAGAAATATTTTTGTATCTACAGACAAAAAAAAGAGCTAAAATGTGGTGTCCCTCGCTACTTCAGTTAGTTTTTCGCTGACTCGCTCCATCGCGGATTTTCATAATAAGATAGGACATAACGCACAATTGGCTGATTGATGGATGAGCCGCACAAACGGCATGGGATATTTGTTTAAAATAAATTATTTTAAATTATTTAGCACCTGCTGCACCTGTGTGCACGCAGCCCACACTAGCTCCTCCTCCCTCCTCTGTCCATCTCTGTTCTGCAGCGAAGTGGGCGTGGCCGAGAGCTGAGCTCATGATATTCTGTCTCTTTTAGAGCATTTAGAGTTTAGAAACATTGTTTAGAATATTGCAAGAGCGTGGGAAGGGTTTAAAACACTTTAATAAATACATATATATTTACTAAAATAATCTACTACTGTATTTTCTGGACTATAGGTCACAGCTTTTTGCCTAATTTGCATGCCCGGCGACCTATAGAGAGGTGAGAGTTATTTATGGATTTTTCCCATATTTTTTGACAAATTTTTGGCTCAGATGTGACTGTTTTTCATTTTGGCAGAAAATGGTGCAGTACCACTTTTGTCCACTAGGGAGACACTTCCAGAGAGTCCACCGACCGTTTCCAGCTCATGTGTCTGAAAAAAAGCCTCCTCTGGTCGGACTGACTCTGTCGCTGCCCTTACCTCCTGCTCTGGAGGTAACTACTGTTAGCTGTGTTTGTTAGCTGTTCGTTAGCAAGATAAGTCAATAATATGATAATTATAATAATCATTTTATTTAAAAGCGCCTTTCAGGACACCCAAGGACACTTAACAAACCAATACAGTGTAATACAGATCAAACATTATCAGTGACAAATTGAAATATAAAATACATAAAGGATATAAAATGGAAGATAAAAATACATTTAGTAAAGTTAATGATAAGCTAGTCTAAAGAGATGGGTTTTCAGGGCAGTCTTGAACAGAGAAAGGGAGGTGGTGTTTCGAAGGTCGGGCGGTAGAGCGTTCCAGAGGTGAGGGGCAGAGCAGGTGAAGGCCCTGCTCCCCATGGTGGAGAGGCGGGCAGAGGGTACATGGAGATGTAGTGAAGAGGAGGATCTGAGAGAGCGTGATGGGATGGAGATTTGTAGGAGGTCAGATAGATAAGGAGGGGCAAGGTTGTGGATAGCTTTGAACGTGAGGAGTAGAATTTTGAAGATGATGCGTGATTTAACCGGGAGCCAGTGGAGCTGCTGCAGGACAGGAGTGATGTGGTTATAGTAGGAGGTTTGAGTGATGACACGGGCAGCTGAGTTCTGGACCATCTGTAACTTGTGGAGAGATTTGTTGGGGAGGCCGTAGAGAAGGGAGTTGCAGTAATCGATACGGGAAGTCACAAGACTGTGCACCAGGATGGCTGTGGAGCGGGGTGTGAGAGAAGGACGGAGACGGTTAATATTACGGAGGTGGAAATAGGCAGACCGAGTAATATTGTTGATGTGTGAAGTGAAGGAGAGAGTGGTGTCGAGGATGACACCGAGGCTCTTGACCTGAGGGGAGGGGGATAGCAGAGAGTTGTTAAGGGGGACGAGAAGATGTTCTGATTTTGAAATAGAGTTTTTGGTACCAACAAGAATGATTTCTGTTTTGTTGCTGTTTAGTTGAAGGAAATTGTTAGAAAACCAGTGATTTAGCTCATTGAGACAGTCGGTGAGGATGGAGGGTGGAGTTAGGTTTTGATGACAAGTAGAGCTGCGTGTCATCAGCATAGCAGTGGAAATGGACGCCGTATTTGCGGAAGATGTGACCTAGAGGAAGGAGGTAAATGATGAAGAGGAGGGGTCCGAGGACAGAGCCTTGGGGGACACCCGTGGAGACAGGGGAAGACTGGGAACGGAAGGATTTAAGCTGAATGAATTGAGTGCGGTCAGAGAGATAGGAGGTGAACCAGTCTAACGGGGTACCTGAGATGCCAATGGAGGTTAGTCTGTTGAGGAGGATAGAATGACAGATGGTGTCGAAGGCAGAACTTAGATCAAGAAGAATGAGGATGGACAGAAGACCAGAGTCAGCAGCAAGAAGGAGGTCGTTAGTAATTTTTACTAGGGCTGTTTCGGTGCTATGGTGGGGGCGAAATCCAGATTGAAACTCTTCATAAATGTTGTTGTTGGACAGGTGAGAGTGAAGTTGACTAGCAACAGTTTTTTCAAGGATCTTGGAGATGAAGGGCAGATTGGAGATCGGACGAAGATTACTGAAGTTGGTGAAGTCAAGACCTGGTTTCTTGATGATGGGGGTGATGGCAGCAGATTTGAAGGCTGTGGGAACAATGCCAGAGGTTAGGGAGGAGTGGATGATATTAGTGATGATAGGGAGCAGAGACGGGAGACAGGATTTAACAAGAACTGTGGGAAATGGGTCAAGTTGACAGGATGAGGACTTGGACTTGCTGATAATGTCAGCAATGTCATCAGCAGAGGGGAGGGAGAAGACAGAGAAAGGGAGGGAGGGAGTGGGGAGTTCAACAAGGATGCTGGGGGCAGTATTTGGTCCAAGGTGTTTATGAATTGAAATAATCTTTTCGTTGAAATATGACATCAGGGAGTTGCAAAATTCTCTGGAAACCATGTGAGAGGGTAGGGAGTTAGGAGATGAGACAGAACGGTGAAGGAGAGAGAACAATGTTTTTGAATTACCATATTCACCGGTGTATAATACACAGTTTTTTTGCTCATTTGAATGTCCTGCGTATTAAACACTGAAGCGTATTATTTATGGATTTTTTCCCATACTTTTAGACCCATTTATGGCTCTGAAATCGTAGTTTTTCATTTTGGGCAAAAATGGTGCAGTACCAGAGGACTCAGAGAGCGAAGAGGAAGAGGAGGGCCACGTACTTACCATACCATACCATACCAACTTTATTTATAGAGCACTTTATGCACCCAACAGGACCAAAGTGCTGTACACACAATCACAAAATACAATACAATCATAAAATGGAAGGGACTAAAAACAGTACTAAAATAATAAATTATGAATACAATAAAACAATAAAACAAAGTTAAAACATCTCAGATTGTACCAAAAGCCAAAGAAAAAAGATGGGTTTTAAGAAGAGACTTAAAAACAGCAAGTGAAGAGGCCTGTCTTATGTCTAATGGGAGGTCATTCCACAGAGAAAGCACGGTCCCCTCTAAGCTTGCGCTTTGTCCTCGGTACCCTCAGAAGCAACTGGTCAGCTGACCTGAGCGAACGAGAGGGTGTGTAGTAATGCAGCAGCTCTGACAGGTATGGAGGGGCATGGCCATTTAGAGCTTTAAAAGTAAATAAAAGTATTTTAAAATGAATCCTGTAACGCACCGGTAACCAGTGCAAAGAAGCCAAAACAGGGGAAATGTGGTCAAATTTTCGTGTACCTGTTAAGAGTCGTGCAGCTGCATTTTGAACCCTCTGAAGCTGGGAAGTACACAGATCACTAATACCAACATAAAGTGAATTACAGTAATCCAGCCGTGTGGTCACAAATGCATGGATTGCTGTTTCAAAGTGCTGTCTAGGAAGGATGGCTTTTACTTTGGCTAGCTGCCTCAAATGAAAAAAGCTGGATTTTACAACTGCTTTAATCTGAGACTCCAGCCTAAGACCAGCATCCAGCTTGACCCCTAGATTTGTAACAACTGGCCGGACATACTGAGCCAAGGAGCAATCGGACAGAGAGTCTTCAGTCGAATTGCCAAAAATCACCACCTCTGTTTTGTCTTCGTTAAGTTTCAAGAAGTTTAGGGCCATCCAGGCCTTCAAATCTTCCAAACATAGGAACAGAGACCGAAGAGAGGCTGAGTCTGCTTTCTTTAAAGGTACGTAGATCTGTGTGTCATCTGCATAACAATGAAAAACAGGGATGTGTGCTGAGCCCCCTTCTGTTCACTCTGCTCACATATGATTGTACAGCCACACTTCCAGGCTGTCATATTGTTAAGTTTGCAGATGATACAGCTGTGGTGGGATGCATCACAAACAATGATGAGTCCAGCTACAGACAGGAGGTGGAACACCTGGAGAGCTGGTGCAAAGAGAATAATCTTCACATGAATGTGAAGAAGACAAAGGAGATGATTGTGGACTTCAGAAGGAACAAACACACCCACACCCCACTGAACATAAGGTGGATCTGCAGTGGAAGTGGTCTCCAGCTACAAATACTTGGGTGTACACATGAATGATAACCTCAGCTGGAGCAACAACACCACCAGCCTGATCAAGAAAGGTCATCAGAGACTCTACTTCCTCAGACGGCTGAGACGAGCTGGTCTGAGCAGCCCAGTCCTCACCTCGTTCTACAGGTGTGCAGTGGAGAGCGTCCTGTGCTCCAGCATCAACGTGTGGCATGGAGGCTGCACAGTTGAAGAGAGGAAAGCTCTGCAGAGAGTGGTGAAGGCTGCACAGAAGTCTGTTGGAGTCAGTCTCCCCACAATCACAGACATTTACACCTCCAGATGCAGAAAAAGAGCGACCTGCATCATGAAAGACCTCACTCATCCAGCACACTCACTCTTTGCCCCACTCCCCTCAGGACGGAGGTTGAGGAGCATCAAGTGTAGAACCACTAGACTGAGGAACAGCTTCTACCCTGAGGCTGTTAGACTCATGAATAAATAAAAATAAATAAAAATAAAAAATATAAACACTGCAAAATATCACATCATACTGATGCTGATCTGTTTTCTTGTCGCTGTGTTCATCTGTGTTCATCTGTGACCATCTGCTCATACAAACTCATGTTCGTGCTGCTGTTTATTCCCACTATATTAAGCTTAGTGTATTACTAGTTGATGTTTTTCTTAGTTAATTCTAGATGTTATTACTGTTTTTCTCTTGCATTTGTTGTTGGATGTAACTGGGACCCCGTGTACATAATCTCGTTTTCATCACATGTACCACATGCGGTGCAAATGACAATAAAGACTCTCTGACTCTGACTCTCAAAAGCAATCCCGTATTTCCTAAAAACAGAACCAAGCGGAAGGATGTACAACAAAAATAAAAGAGGGCCCAAAACTGAGCTTTGGACCGTTTCTAGCTCATGTGTCCGAAAAAAGCCTCCTCTGGTCGGACTGACTGTCGCTGCCCGCCCCCTGCTCTGGATGTAGCTGCTATTAGCTGTGAGGTTCGCTGTTTTTGTTTGCAAGATACCACTCATAAACCACACTGCGGATTTTTAAATCCAGCTGATTTCACATTTGGTTAAGTTCAGGAGCCCATCTGCTATAAAGTCAGGTAAGAAATATATTTTTTAAGCGTTTATTTAGCTAAATTTAAAGAAAGAAAGCGTCCGAACCGCATGTATAGAAATCGGCAAACTATTTTTTTAAATCCAGCTCAGACCAGCTGATTTCACATTTGGTTAAGCTCAGGAGACCGTGTGCTATAAAGTCAGCTAAGAAATATATTTTTTCTCGCAAAGAAATAATAGTTTTTACCGTGTTTCCTTGTGAAGTTCTTCATACTCGCTTCTGTCGCTGCCATTTTAAGCAGGGCAAATGAGGCGCTGACGCGTCGCGTAGCGGTGGCGCATAATAGATGCGCATTAAACACCGAAGCGTATTATGTATGTTTTTTCCTGGTTTATTTCCAATAATTGGTCAAAGCGTATTATAGACCGGAGCGTATTTTACAACGGCGAATACGGTACCAACATTGGAACTGAAGATGTCTGAGAAGTAGCTGGATTTGGCTTGAGAAATACTGTTCTTGTAATGGACGAGGTGGTTTGCATAAAGTTCCTTTTGAATTGTGAGACCGGATTTTTTATAAAGACGCTCTATAGCTGCCGACCTTTGGTTTTCAGAGAGCGGAGTTCTGGAGTGAACCAGGGTACAGAGTTGGAGAAGGAAACAGACCGAGTTTTCAGAGGAGCAACAGAGTTAAGGATGTTGGTTAGGCTTGTGTTGTATAATGTGACAAGATCATCTGGGTTGGAGGAGCTGAAACTATTAATATGAGATAAAAGAATGTCATGGTTGATATTCTTGATATTACGGAAGGAAAGTGTGCGTTGAGGTTTATCTGAGGAAAAAGTCAAGAACCACAGGACAGATTTTTATCAAACTTACAGAATGTAAACACTGTATGGACATTTACAACTGACTATGAGATGTTTGAGATAAAAAAAAAACGATATTTTATTTGCGGTTAGCTACCATAAACAGATACCTACTATTTAGATATATAGCTCATAAACAACTCGGTGGATATTTTTTCTGCTGCCAGAGTGTAATTATATGGCTTTAATTTACAAACTGTTGCCCTGTATTAAACATTTTAGATAAAATTCAATTTTTTATTCGTGTTTTGAGAGACAAACTCGTCTCGGTTAGCATTTGTTTTATTTCTGTTTATAACGTTATAAATAGCTCAGAAACCACTCGGTGGATATTTTTTCTGCTTACAGAGTGTAATTATATGGGTTTAATTTACAAACTGTTGACCTGTATGAGACATTTGAGATAAAATTCAATTTTTTATTCGTTTTTTAGAGACGGAGTCGTTTCGTGTTAGCTTCCGTTTTATTTCCGTGTAAATTTTAGCAAATACCTAATAAACCACTCGGCTAATAAACCACTAACCCTTGTGCTATAATGTCAGCTATAGTTTTTAGCAAACAAACAGTGCTGGGCAGCGCTAATCCAAAAATTAGTTCCGCTATTTCTAAAGCAATTATTAATTTATTTAGGTCCGCAATTTCAAAAGCGCTTATGTATTAGCAACGCTAGCGGACGCTAATGCTAATGCGCTAACGTGCTAATGGTGAACTACTTTTTAAAATCCAGCAGATTTGACCATTTCGTGGAACTGTCAAGCTCAGAAAAACCTTGTGCTATAAAGTCAGCTAAGAAATATATTTTTTATCAGCAAAGAAATAATTGTTTTTACCGTGGCGTAGTGGTAATGGCAGTCGTCCCCCGATCTGAAGGTTGGCGGTTCGAATCCCGGTTCCCCACACCATGTGTCGTTGTGTCCTTGGGCAAGACACTTAACCCGAGTTGCTCCCGGTAGGACTGGAAAGCACCTTGCATGGTAGTCTGCCCCTACCGGTGTATGAATGTGTGTAGCATTCAATGTGTGTAGCACTTTGAGATTTTCACTAATGAAAAGTGCGTTATAAATTGAATT
>JBBPBX010010032.1:24195-58731 GCA_038048925.1 Garcialebias charrua
TTTCTATTTGAATTTCCTAAGACCTGAGAACTTTTGACCATCTTACAAGATGAACCCTAAAAATAAAACCTGCACTTCATAGACAAACCGCCAAGCCTCCTGAGGAAGACTCAAACTGAGGTTCAGGCAGAGTCTATTATTTAGCTTCGAGTATCACGTAGCTGCACTTATTGTTCGCTTACCTGCTGCCTCTCTCAACTTCCTGTGTCCTCTGGACTGTTCTGGACTCTCTCCTGTACTCCTTCAAGGTAATGCTCGTTCGAGTTACATCTCTCTGCTTCTTGTATATCTTTTTCGGAGCCGTGGGCCTGCTGCTAGCGGCTAGCTCTGTGCTAGCCCCCACCGGCTCGTGGATGTTGACGTATTCCGCTTCGCAGTTGTTTGAACTTAACAACTGCTCCATTCCTCTTTCTATTTCCACCATCAAACAACTGGGACTTCTGCGTAGACCTCGTTACATCCATAGAAGCTCTCGAAAGAAAACCGTTTATTCTCAAGCGAACTCGGATTCGATTAGTGCTGTCTGGGCTGAAAGACGCGTCGCACCTCGATGTCGTCATCAGAACGCTGCGTCTGTAGGCCTTTGTAGTCCTTGTAGTCCACTGCGCACGAAGTGGCGAGGAAAACGTGGAGTGGACTTCAGTCTGCTTAAACCGGTTCAAAAAGCTCCTATTCCAACTGGTATTAAAAAAGAACTTTTCAATGTGCAGTCACTATGGGACCTCGTGAACTGAATTGTAACTGGGACCTCGTGTACATAATCTCGTTTTCATCTCATGTACCACATGCGGTGCAAATGACAATAAAGACTCTCTGACTCTCTGACTCTGACTATCCAACAAGTCATGTTTAATTCATGATCACATTCTGGAGAAGGACTTGGACCTCATGTGTCTTACAGAGACTTGGCATCAACCAGATGTGTTCAGTTCTCTGAATGAGGCGTGTCCCTCTGGATACAGTTATCTGCAGAGAGCCCGCAGCACTGGCCGCGGTGGTGGTCTGGCGGTAATTTATCGCAGTAATTTAAAATTGTCTCATCTGTCTTCTCAGGACTTTTCTTCTTTTGAATGTCTGGCTTTCAGCTTCAAAGCCCCACTCCTGATGAATGTTATATTAATTTATAGACCTCCCAAACCGCATGTTTCATTTAACTCAGAGATGCATGACCTCCTCACTTTTTTCTGCACCTCCCCTGTGAAGACTATTTTTCTTGGTGACTTAAAGTCCATGACCCACCATGTTTTCAAATTGCATCGCCATTAATATTTATTAGTTTATTTAAAAATAATACAGGAGCGTTTATTTATATTGTAGAGAAATAATGCAAAATGTGTTATTTCATGATTTATAGCAGATTTTAGCAGAAGCTCCGGGAAGATCTGCCCCTCTCCAAATATGGGCATTCACATCACTAAAGATTCCGCCTTGGAGTTACAGGCGGAGTTTTAATAAGCCTTCATCAACTTCCATGACCGCTGCTCTAAGAGAGGAAAAAAAAAAGAGAAGCGGTTGCTCACTGATGTCTGTCATATTCTGAGCAGCATCCACGTAGACATACTAGTTTAATTCGCTTGATCGCGACAAATTCATTCATTTCCGCATCGGCTTTTTAATCTCTCCCCTGACCAGACAGGTCGGGAGTAGAAAGGCAGCCGCGGCGCGGAGCTCTGAGCGCGCGGGCTTCCCCGTGCTCTCCCGTGCTTCCCCGTGCTCCAGCAACAAGGCTGGGACAGAACCGAGCCCCGGCACGAACTTCAAAGCTGACGCAGCGGAACGGGGAGCCAGGGAGAAGACGGGAGAAGCCGCGCGGCTCGCTCCTCTCTGGGCAGAGGAGAGGAGAGCAGCCAGCAACAGTCGCAGCGGTGTTATATCTTATTAAAAAGGTCTATAAAATAAATAAAAAATAAAAACAGAGCACTGGTCCAGCTGTACACAAAAATGCACCAGGAAATATGCAGTTTTACTCTCACTCTCATAAACCTCCATGGAAACTCATCCCTTCCTTCTGGGTGGAGACGTGACAAAAGTCACTCCACACTTCGACACTTTTCGGCCGCGTTTCCGGATTCATTCGGGACTCGTTTTTTTTGTTTTTTTTTAACCCTCGCCTGGCCCAAATGCAAAAATGAAAATAGACGAAATATTCTACTACAGTAATAGTTCAATATGGTGAATTGTTACTGTCATGGTGGGTGTTGTCCTTTAAATATCCACGTGGACAATTCTTCGTCACCTCTGGCAACAGATTTTAAGTCTCTTCTGGACTCTCTTAATCTCACTCAACATGTTGACGCCCCTACGCACAGCAGGGGGCATACTCTGGATTTGGTGATTACAGACACTGTACTCATCAATAACTTATCTGTATATGACCTGGGTGTCTCAGACCACAGGGTCATCTCCCTGGAAGTGCCTTCATCTTCGCCTGCTTCAAACCCAAAACGACCCATCCAGTTCCGTGACCTTAAAAACATTTCCCTTGATGTTCTGTCTGCTGATCTTCACACCCTGACCGCTGTCAATCATCCTTCTGCAGATGACTCTGTGGATTACTACAACCAATCTCTTCGGGAGCTCCTGGACCTACACGCCCCCTTGAAGACAAGACTGGTGTCTTTCTCGCGTTCAGCCCCTTGGTACACTGATGAGCTGCGCAAGATGAAGGCAACTGGCCGTGCTATTGAGAGACGTGTAAAATCATCTGGTCTCTCTGTGCATAAGCAGGCATATAAAGAACATCAGAAAGCGTACGCCTATTCTCTTAAAGAAGCACGCTCCAAATATTATTCTAACATCATCAACTCCTGCCCTGGAAACTCTAAACAGCTTTTCTCCACAGTAACTCGTCTGCTTAATCCCATTAAACAAACTCTTGAGGACTCTGCTCAAAAATGCGACCTGTTTCTTTCATCTTTTAAAACCAAAGTTGACACTATCAGATCTCAGCTCNTGGTGGTCTGGCTGTAATTTATCGCAGTAATTTAAAATTGTCTCATCTGTCTTCTCAGGACTTTTCCTCTTTTGAATGTCTGGCTTTCAGCTTCAAAGCCCCACTCCTGATGAATGTTATATTAATTTATAGACCTCCCAAACCACATGTTTCATTTAACTCAGAGATGCATGACCTCCTCACTTTTTTCTGCACCTCCCCTGTGAAGACTATTTTTCTTGGCGACTTAAATATCCACGTGGACAATTCTTCTTCACCTCTGGCAACAGATTTTAAGTCTCTTCTGGACTCTCTTAATCTCACTCAACATGTTGACGCCCCTACGCACAGCAGGGGGCATACTCTGGATTTGGTGATTACAGACACTGTACTCATCAATAACTTATCTGTATATGACCTGGGTGTCTCAGACCATAGGGTCATCTCCCTGGAAGTGCCTTCATCTTCGCCTGCTTCAAATCCAAAACGACCCATCCAGTTCCGTGACCTTAAAAACATTTCCCCTGATGTTCTGTCTGCTGATCTTCACACCCTGACCGCTGTCAATCATCCTTCTGCAGATGACTCTGTGGATTACTACAACCAATCTCTTCGGGAGCTCCTGGACCTACACGCCCCCTTGAAGACAAGACTGGTGTCTTTCTCGCGTTCAGCCCCCTGGTACACTGATGAGCTGCGCAAGATGAAGGCAACTGGCCGTGCTATTGAGAGACGTGTAAAATCATCTGGTCTCTCTGTGCATAAGCAGGCATATAAAGAACATCAGAAAGCGTACGCCTATTCTCTTAAAGAAGCACGCTCCAAATATTATTCTAACATCATCAACACCTGCCCTGGAAACTCTAAACAGCTTTTCTCCACAGTAACTCGTCTGCTTAATCCCATTAAACAAACTCTTGAGGACTCTGCTCAAAAATGCGACCTGTTTCTTTTCTTTTAAAACCAAAGTTGACACTATCAGATCTCAGCTCCACAACCTCCCTGTTCTCAGTGTGCCACCTACCCGTCTGCATTCTGGGACCCTAAACAGCTTTGACGAAGTTGTTCAGAGTGAGGTGGAGGCCATCATCAAGAAAATGAAGCCTTCATCCTGCGCCCTGGATCCTTTCCCCTCGTCTCTCATAAAAACCAATCACTCTGCAATAGGCCCACTAATCACTCAAATAATAAATCAGTCTCTACAATCTGGTCATGTTCCACTGCCTCTAAAAACTGCCATCATTAGGCCTCTTCTGAAAAAATCTAATTTGGATCCCGACATTTTTTCTAATTACCGCCCAATTTCACACCTCCCTTTTCTGTCTAAAGTGCTGGAAAAAGCTGTTGCTGCTCAGCTGCAGGACCACCTACAACAACACTCCCTGTATGAGAAGTTCCAGTCTGGATTCAGGGCAGCTCACAGTACAGAGACTGCATTGCTGAGGGTTACCAATGATGTCCTCTTGGCTGCTGACACTGGCTCTCCCTCCATCCTTGTCCTCCTTGACCTCACTGCAGCCTTCGACACTGTGGACCATAGTATCCTCCTCCACCGTCTTCATGTGGAGGTCGGTCTCTGCGACACCGTCCTGGACTGGTTCAAATCTTTCCTCTCCAATAGGCTGGAATGTGTTAGTCTTGGCAACGCCACGTCCCAGACAGTCTGTGTCTCCTGTGGTGTCCCTCAGGGGTCGGTTCTGGGGCCCCTGCTGTTTTCCCTTTACATGCTGCCTTTAGGTCAAATTATTAATCAGTTCAACATTTCTTTTCACTGTTATGCCGACGATACACAGCTTTACATCAGGACTGGAGCATCCTCATCTTCCACCTTGTCATCTCCATCTTCACTCACTGCCCTCTCTGCCTGCCTGGAGGCAATTAGGGCATGGATGAATCAGAACTTTCTTCAATTAAACTGCTCCAAGACTGAGGCCATACTGATTGGCACCCCTCACCAGGTACAAACATCTCCTATAACAACACTTTCCTTTTCTGGACAAGACATCCCCCTCTCCACCTCTGTTACAAATCTTGGAATAAAAATGGACTCTCATCTTACATTTGAAAATCACATTAAGCTTCTGTTTAAAACTTGCTTCTTCCATCTTCGAAACATCTCCAGACTTCGCCCATCCCTAACTTTTTCCGATGCTGAGAAGCTCGTCCATGCTTTTGTCTCCTCCAGGCTCGACTACTGCAACTCCCTGTTTATTGGAATCCCTGCCAAAAACCTACAAAAACTTCAATATATTCAAAACAGTGCAGCAAGGATCTTGTTGAGAGTTCGTAAATTTGAACATATTACGCCCATTCTCCATAACCTTCATTGGCTTCCTGTCGCCTACAGAATTCAGTACAAAACTGCTCTCATTACACATCAATGCTTACATGGAGCTTCACCAGATTATCTGAAGGATATTCTTATTCCATACTCATCCACCCGGTCGCTGCGGTCACAGAACAGTAATCTCCTTCACGTTCCGAGAACCAAATTAAGGACCATGGGAGACCGGGCTTTCAGTGTGGCTGCCCCCCGCCTGTGGAACTCTCTTCCTGACTGTCTGAGAGCCCCACAGTCTGTGGTTGACTTTAAGAGCGGCTTGAAGACCTTTCTTTTCGACCGAGCATACTCTACCTCCTCATGATTCTACTTTTGATCTTAGTTGATATTGTTATTGATTTTACTTGTTTTTTTACTTGTTTTATTGACATTTAATTCTGTTGCACCTTGTAGCACTTTGAGATTTTCATTAATGAAAAGTGCGTTATAAATTGAATTCATTATTAGAGTCATCAAATAGTCTGAGCCAAAACTGAGCAGTGTGTATCTGTTGGTACCTGGTCAAGCTGAGGTCACAGTGGGGTCTCTTTCCATTGTTACGCTCCCAGCGTGAGGAGGCGGAGTCAAGATGGGACAGAGCCGACGGCGTGGAGGAGGTGGAACTCCTCCTGGGCTGCGGGGTGGGCAGGCTGTTTCTGCTGCTCAAACCCTAACAGGCAGAAGAAGTTTCATGTTCATCTGGATACTTGGAAAACAAACTGATGAAGCTTTTACGCAAACATTTTCAAACTTTGGCCAAGTTCAAAAGGACTACGCAGCACACCTCCAAGTGTCTACTAAAGCAAAACAAAATACTATTCTTCAATAAAGCGTTCATTCTGCTGATTAACATTACAAGTGTTGCTAATGGACTTTGTTCCGCAGTGTCTTTAATAATGTCAGACACCGTAAAGCCTTATAGTTCCTAAACAGCCTGAATAAAGCAATAAATTATCAGTGTCAACACCTAAAGTAGATAGAGGACTAGTTTACAGCTCTAGTACAACTTTACCCACCTTTATGCCTTTCCTGTCACTTCGCTCTAGAGCGTCCTCCGCCTCTACAGAGTAGAAACCTGGAAAAGGCGTAATGGGGTTCACCCTGGGCCGGCACGAGCCTGAAAATGTCCCCAAGAGGCTGGAGATGCTGCGAAGTGCTGTGATGGTGTTTGGCAGTAGTGATGACTCCATCAGTAGGTCTGACACCAAATTTCTAGCCTCGTTGATGACCGACAGATCCACCCCGTTGCCGCTCGCTGCACCCTGCCACGTGAAGGCAGACATCACGCAGGTTAGACAGAAGCACCGTCAGAGGGCATCTCCGTCCGTTCTAACAGGGACAACTTTAAAAACACATCTTTACGACTTTGAGGAATCTAATGTTCTCGTATAACCTTGCTGGTATTTCTAATTTCCAACTTCTTCTCCCAGTTCATTCCTCTCTTCTTGTCTCCTAATCCCAGGGGCTCACATGAGAAGACAGTAACAACAACTTCAGTGTTAAAAAAAGGACAAAACTCCATTTGGAAAGCAGAAAACTGCATATACCAAAAGTTAAATCCCATAAATTGTGAGTGCAATCCATCCCAGTGTAATCCTTGTGTCTTTTTTATTTTAGGATCAGTTTCATTGAAAAAATGTTCCGACTGGGTCAACTTTATGTCAGGAACACGAACAAATAATGACTTTTGGCCTCTGACAGCTAAATTCTTTTACAGATTATACAAATAGTTCCAAAAGTACATAGACTGTCAGAGAAAGATAAAAATGTGGCAGGACAATGATTCCAAGGCCACTGTATGCAAGGTTGTTTTTTTACACAATGTTCAGGAAAAAGAAATGTGGGGAAACGTCCTAAAGGTGATTTTGGTTGAACGACAAGCAACCCTGTTTCTGAAAACAGGAAGATTTTCTGCTCATTTTAAGATGTAAGCTGAAAGAAATGTACTGACCTGATACTGTGGTTTGTACCAGTGTTTCAGATCCCAGTCCCATAAGATCATCTGAAAAAAAAAAACACAAGACAGTTGTTATTCAGAAGCCACTGCAGCTCGTTTCTCACATGATAGAAAGGGAACCTGGCTTTTGATCCGTGTGACAAAAAGGGCACCAGCAGGCCAAACCAGAGAGCAGCACTGCTTTTTAAAAAATCTATCTGCCCAGTGTCTTACTACAATGTACCGTATTTTTCGGAGTATAGGTCGCACCTTTTTATCATTTTTTCATGGCCTGCGACCTATACTCAGGTGCGACCTATATTTGGCTTTTTATCACTTTCGGCGAAACAAATTTTTAAATCCAGCTCATTTCACAATTACGTTCATTTATTAAGGAAAAGTTCAGCTCAGACACATATTTGCTAGGGATGCGCGATATAACCGGTACACGGTAGAAACGATAGAAATTTAGCCTACGATAGAGATCTGTCTTCTACCGGCTAACCGCAGAAAATCAGAGTTGTCCGATTTAATCTTATCTTTTTTTAGTTTAAAACTGTGCATAAGTGGTGTTGAAGTGTACAATCAGAGTTGTCAGAGTTAATCAATACTTTTTTTGTGTTGAAAACTGTGCGTAAGTGGTTTTAAAGTATTTTCTTCGAGTGCTATGTATCGAAGCTAAAAACTAACTACGTCCGGCTTGCCGTAGTGTTGCCATATTCGGAGGCATGCGCAAAACGCTGCGTTCCGTCGAAAGTTTTTTTTTTTTTGTCGAAAGTTAAATAATAATTAATTTGTCACATTTGTCATCTGTGTATGTTTCCCATACTTGACAGACGAAATTGGTCTTCTGCCTTTAACCCAACCACCACCAGGTAGTGCAGCGAGCAGCCGTAGTCAGCGCTCGGGGAGCTGGAGAATTAGGTGTGCACTCATAGACACCCCAAGGTAAGCTTTGGTCAGCTTTAGAGAAACCTGCCCTCTGATCCGATACTTTTTTTTGTGTTGAAAACTGTGCGTACCGTAAGTGGTTTTAAAGTATTTTCTTCGAGTGCTATGTATCGAAGCTAAAAGCTAACTACCTCCGGCTTGCCGTAGTGTTGCCATATTCGGACGCATGCGCAAAACGCTGCGTTCCGTCGAAAGTTTTTTGTTTAGTTTTATTGTCGAAAGTTAAAGTAAAGCGTTGGTCAGCTTTAGAGAAACCTGCCCTCTGATCTGTGAACAGAACGCTGTGTTGTGTGGTTTTACTGCCACAGAGGAAACTGGTTGCCTTGTCAGCTCTCCTTAAAGCTGAAGGAGACGCTCATTAGAGGGTTGGAGGGTGAAGTGTTTCAGTGTAAAATGCTGCTCTGTTGCTGTTCATTTCTTAAGTGAAAATACTGGAAACTGTTAAGAGTTAACAACATATTCTTTAGTTTAAAACTTATGGCTAAAACTACAAAATATATATTTTGCACTGTTTTGCACTACAAGAAAGAAGCCTAATGCTTGAGTTGTTAATTATTTAAAAACTCTCTGGACCTAGTAGTGAAATTTTCTTAATAGAGATTATTTTGTGGTATAGAAGTTTTCAAAATAAATTATGGCAAAAGGACACCCTATGCTTTTTTTCATTCCTATTGCAAGTTTTATACCAAAAACATATTGCGATATATATCGTTATCGCCACCCTTCACAATACATATTCGTGATATGAATTTTAGGCCATATCGCACATTCCTAATATTTGCTATAATTTTTATCAAACAAATAATTGTTTTTAAGTGTTAATCTTCTTAAAAGCCTTGCTTTGCGCTCCTGTGGCAGACATTTGCAGCAGAGCTAAACGTAGGTGCGACCCATCTAGGGATTTTTCCAATCTATTGGTAATAATTGGACAATGCGACCTATACTCCGATGCGACCTATACTCCGAAAAATACGGTAGTCAATTTACATTAAATACTTTCTGCACCCCTTAAAGCACTTTCAGTTTTTGTAGCCAGGCTGAGCGACAGCAGACTGAGGCCTTTCACTGAGAGCAAAAGCAAAAACAGAAGAAAAAAAAACTAAAACCACCACGTTGCATCTACAATAGAGTTATGAGCTCTTATCAAGCTTAAACTACGTCAACTGGCTGCATTTTCATGCTATCTGTTGGTATCCACACAGGAGTACTCATACTTTGCAGCAGTGTGAGGTCAAAGCTGGCATGTGTTGTGTCAAAGTCAAAGTCAACTTTATTGTCAGAACTGCAATATGTACAGGACATACACAGGACCGAAATTACGTTTCTCTCAGTCCCTCGGTGCAACAGTAACCATCTAAACACTAAACACTAAAACATTTAATAAACATAAGCATAAAATAGTAAAAGTGTAACACTGTCCTGAGTTTTTTCATAATAGTATAAAAGTATGAAAATTTACACCAACACTGAAACACCAAACACCCAATGAACATAAGCATAAAATGAAATAATAAAAGTGTAATACTGTCCTGAGTTTTTGCATAGTAGTATAAAAAGTATAAAAAGTATATCTATAAAATAAACTGAAGGTTCTAGTGGCACAGCAGCATATAAGTTAATGTACACAGTATATGTATGAGGTATTTGATGTTGGTATATAGGCAAAGTGGCATATGCAGTGAGGCACATAAGGCACATTTGGCATCCTTAGATAAGGCTAGTCAGAGAATACTGTATATGTATCAGCAGTAGTGTAGATAAAAGTAGTGTAAATGTAAACAGTAGTAATAAATGTAAAGCAGTAGTAATAAATGTAAACCGTATTAATAAATGTAAACAGTGAATGTAAACAGTAGTATGACTATAGGCAGTAATGTAATACAAACATTAGTGCAAATATGAGAAGTAGTGCAAACTGAATGAGCACATGACCGAGAACGTGTAACGCTGTGTTGGTTGACGTGGAACAATCTCCAACGTCAAGTGACTGCAATACTAATCAAACATATTCTATTAGTCAAGGCAGCATTTAGGCCCGATGAATTTTACACAACTTGAACTTTGAGGGAATTACATTTATCAACAGTGTACACACAAAAAAAATCATATTTTTCCAATTTTGACCCTGCGTGCTGTAGTTTGACTCTGCACCACAAGAAGGGACTGGTCTGTTTTTGTAAATCAACAACAACAAACAAACAAACAAAAATGACAAGCATCCTTCTAACATGTAAACACAGACAACTTGCTTTCCCAAATAAATACCATACCATACCATACCATTTTATTTATAAAGCACTTTAAACAGGAACAAGTCCACACCAAAGTGCTGGACAAACAAACACGCAACAGGCAACACAGACAATGAAGTACAACACGAAAAACATAAAAACATTGCAGATCATAAATCAAACGATCCAATACAAATCAGCTGGCATTGAAAGCAATGGAGTAGTAGTGAGTTTTTAACCGGGATTTGAAAACCGAGAGGGAGGGGGCCTGTTTGATGAGCAGCGGTAACTCGTTCCAGAGTCTTGGGCCTGCTACAGAGAACGCCCTGTCACCCCTGCGCTTAAGGCGAGTTTCTGGAACTATTAAGAGTACCTGATCCTCTGACCTCAAAGCACGTGGAGGGACATATGGGTGTATCAGATCCGAGAGATAGGCGGGGGCGAGACTGTTCAGCGATTTGTAGACATACATGAGAATTTTGAATTGGATTCGAAGATGAACCGGTAGCCAGTGAAGGGAGGCCAAGACTGGTGTAATGTGCTCTCTTTTGCGTGTGCTGGTTAAAAATCGGGCAGCTGCGTTCTGAACCAGTTGTAATCGTGCAATGGTGGCTTGACTGACGCCAAACAGAAGTGAATTGCAGTAATCAAGCCTAGATGTAATGAATGCGTGAATCACTGTCTCCAGGTGCTTTTTGGATAATATGGGCTTCAGCTTAGACAGACGCCTCAGCTGGAAAAAACAGGATTTGACGATCATGTTTACATGACTGTTGAGTTTCATGGAAGGATCCATTATCACTCCCAGATTTTTGACTTTTTGTTTTTCGGACAGGGGTAGAGCAGACAGGTCAATGCAGTGGTTTGAGGTTGTGTCATTGGGAAGGAACAATATGGCTTCAGACTTCTTATCATTGAAGCTTAAGAAATTTAAAGCCATCCAGTCCCTGATGTCAGCCAGGCAGTCGAGCAGAGGTTGAATAGAGCCTGTACCATTTTGTCTTAGGGGGAAGTAGATTTGACAGTCATCAGCGTAGAAGTGGAAAGGTATATTGTGTTTCCGGAAAATAGCACCGAGTGGCAGCAGGTATAAGGAGAACAAGAGAGGACCCAGGATGGACCCCTGCGGAACCCCCCATTTAAGAGCCGCCACTGCAGAAGTAAAATCATTGATGGACACACAAAAAGACCTGTCAGAGAGGTAGGATCTGAACCAGTTTAGGGCTGATCCTGAGATGCCCACCCACTGCTCCAACCTAGCAATGAGGATCTCATGGTCGATGGTGTCGAAAGCGGATGTGAGGTCCAATAGGACAAGCAGCACAGAGTCACCAGTATCTGTGGATAGAAAGATGTCGTTAAAAACCTTCAGTAGGGCAGTCTCAGTGCTGTGGAGGGATTTGAAGCCAGACTGGAAAAGCTCGGGGATAGCGTGATCCTCCAGGAAGCACTTTAGTTGGGACTCAACTATTTTCTCTAGAAGTTTAGAAACAAATGGGAGTCTGGAGACAGGCCTGAAATTGGATAATACTGACGGGTCGAGGTTTGGTTTTTTCAGGAGGGGTTGAACAGCAGCATGTTTTAATGATTTTGGCACCACACCCGAGGATAGACTGCTATTTACAATCGAGAGAATGGAGGGACCTAGAGTGTGAAAAACCTCCTTTAGAAGCCGAGGGGGGACCACATCGAAGGGGGAGCCAGATGGTTTCAGGTTGCACATGACCTGCTCTAGAGAGGACAGAGAGACTGGTTCAAAATGGTCAAACACAGCAACAGATTGAGGTGGGATGGATGGATCGTGAGATGGAGGAGAAATGAGAGCCCTGGTGGTTGCGATTTTATCTAAAAAGAAATGTTGGAAGTTCTCGCACAGCTCAGTCGAGGCTTCCATGGGTGATTGTTCAGTGAGGTGGAGAACAGAGTTTAGGGTGGAGAACAGAACTCGAGGGTTACGAGAGTTTGCAGCAATGATATCAGAGAAGTATTGTGATTTAGCAGTTATCACTGCTTTCTGATATCGGCGCCAGCTCTCTTTTACCATCTCAAAAGAGACCTGCAGACTGTCTTTTTTCCACTTCCTCTCCACCTTTCGGCATTGCTGCCTGGCCGCTCTGGTCGTGTCATTCAGCCACGGTTCGGCCCTGAGTTTTGGTCTTCTCAGTTTAATAGGCGCCACTTTATCCAAAGCCTTTAAACAAACAGAGTCAAACTGGTTTGTCAGCTCCTCGGTGCTGGAGAGGAACCCCGGGGGCTGAATTAACATGTCATTGTTGTAAACCTCAGTGAAACGTGCGGCAGTTAAATGGTTAACATTCCTGCCTTTACGTGCAGGAATGCATGTTTTAGGGGTAACATGGGGGATGGTTAACTGAAAATTCACTGGCCTATGATCCGAAAATGCATTGTCTCCTATTTCAAGGTTTGAAACGGTCACATCACATGTTAAAACAAGGTCCAACAAATGTCCACGCTGCTGTGTGGAAGAGTTCACGTGTTGAGTTAAATTGAATGAGTCCAATAAATCTAAAAAGTCCTTAACCATGGGCTTCTCAGGACAACACACGTGCAAGTTGAAGTCGCCTGAAATGACGACCCGAGAATATTTAGCAGTAATTTCAGCCAAGAAATCAGAAAACTCGCTGATGAAGTTCTTGGAGCGAGGCGGCCGGTAGACAAGAGCACACAAAGTTACAGGTGAATGTCCTAGTTCAAACACAGTCAGCTCAAAGCTAGAGCAGGAGACTGGAATGGACAGTTGTTTACAGTCAAAAGTTGATTTGAAGATAGTTAATAACCCACCGCCACGACCTGATGGTCGCGGGTCGTTAAAATACGAACAGTTTGGTGGTATTATTTCCGTCAGCGCGCTGGACTCACCCGACGCCATCCACGACTCTGTGATGCAGAAAAAGTCCAAGTCGTGCTCTTCGAAGTAATCCCTGAGGATGAACGTTTTGTTGCAAACAGATCGGGCGTTGACAACACAGAATTTGATGATATCCGAGCTAGCCGCTGATGGGCTGCTAGCAGCTGATGTGCTAGCCGCTGGTGGGGGAGCGCCCCGGCACACTAAATAGGGCACACTATGTCACAATTAGGTGTAACGGAGTTAAAAATATACTCTAAAATAATCAGTTACTCCACTGTATTCATGTTTGTGAATTTTATTTTATTGAGGTCTTTTATTTTGAAATGTATCGAAGAGGAAATTATGTGTGCACTTGGCTCCTCCTGTGCTCCGTTTCCCTCACTTTGCTGCACAGCACTGTCAAGTCAAGTCAATTTTATTTATATAGCACAGTTAAAACAGATTAACTGTTATCAAGGTGCTTCACACACACAACATAAAAGAGGTTCAAAAAAATTACAGAACAGTATCACACATCAATAGTAACAATTATGATATTAACAGCAGTAAAAGTATAATAAAAATGTATAAGAACAATATTAAAATGAAAACACAGTAAAAAATATATACACCAAGTCAGTTCACACAGTATGAAATGCCAGAGAGAAAAGATGGGTTTTTAGCAGGGATTTGAACATGTGAAAGGAGGATCTAATGTTGGGGGGCAGGTTGTTCCAGAGTTTGGGGCCAGTGACTGAAAACGCCCGATCTCCACCGAGCTTCAGTCGTGTTTTTGGAACCGCCAAGAGCATCTGATCAGATGATCTCAGGGCCCGCGGTGGAACATATGGTTCCAGCACCTCGGAGAGGTAGAGGGGAGCGAGGCCATTTAGGCATTTGTAGGTCAACAACAGGATTTTAAAGTCGACTCTAGTTCGCACGGGGAGCCAGTGCAGGGAGGAGAGAACAGGTGTAATGTGCTCAAACCTACGTGTACTGGTTAAAAGCCGAGCTGCTGCATTTTGGACGAGTTGGAGGCATGAGAAGGAGGCCTGACTGATCCCAGCATACAGTGCATTACAATAATCCAGGCGGGTTGTGATGAATGCATGGATTAGTGTCTCAAGATCAGGTCTGGACAGCACCGACTTGAGTTTAGCTACCTGCCGCAGTTGGAAGAAGCTCTTCTGGAGAACGGAACTGATCTTTTTATCGAACTTAAGGTCCGAGTCGAAAACCATCCCAAGATTTTTTACAGAGTGTTTGAGATAGGGCTTGAGGGAGTCCAAGTTCATGTGATCAGAGGCGGCAGCTGAGCTAGGGCTGAAGATGATGACTTCAGTCTTCTGGTCATTAAAACTTAGGAAGTTTGAAGCCATCCAAGTCTTAATGTCATCCAGACACTTTAGGAGAGAGTGGAGGGAGCCTGTATTTGCTGGTTTCAGTGGCAGATATATCTGGCAATCATCTGCGTAACAGTGGAACGAAATTCCATGTTTTCTTAGGATGGTCCCCAGTGGGAGCATGTAGAGCGTGAAAAGAAGTGGACCGAGAATAGAGCCCTGTGGGACCCCGCAGGAAAGAGACACTGAAGGGGATACACTGTTCCCGACCTTAACACAAAAACTTCTGTCAGCGAGGTATGAGCGGAACCAGTCTAATGCAGCACCTGTGATCCCGACCCAGTGTTTGAGCCGTGATAACAGGATACTGTGGTCGACGGTATCAAAAGCAGCGGTAAGGTCAAGGAGTACAAGTACCACAAACTGACCAGAATCATTTGATACAAGAATATCATTGAAAACCTTGACCAAAGCCGTTTCCGTGCTGTGAAGCTGTTTGAAACTGGACTGAAAAACCTCAAAGACTTTGCTTTCAGACTTTGCTTTTTTTCCGCCACCATCATCCCAGTCCCAAAAAGCTCCACAGTGACTGATCTGAATGACTATCGGCCGATAACCCTCACCCCAATAGTTGCAAAATGCTTTGAGAAACTGGTCATGACCCACATCAAAACATCCATCAACATCGATGAGGACCCTCATCAGTATGCATACCGTGAGAACCGATCAACAGAAGATGCAATCTCTTCTGTGGTCCACACTGCTCTCACCCACCTGGATCAGAAGGACTCCTACGTCCGTATGCTCTTTGTGGACTTTACATCTGCCTTCAACACCATGATCCCCCAAACTCTGATGGACAAACTATCCACACTTGGACTAAGCCCCTCCATCTGTAACTGGGTACTAGACTTTCTAACAAACAGACCACAGTCAGTGAAGATCCACAACTTCTCCTCCTCCACCATAACCCTCAGCACTGGCTCCCCTCAAGGATGTGTGCTGAGCCCTCTTCTGTTCACTCTGCTCACATATGATTGTGCAGCTACTAGGGCTGAACAATTAATTGCATTTGCAATAATATCGCAATATGGTAAAATGAGATTTTCTAATCGCGAAGGCTGCAATTTGACTGGTCACGTGACACAAATCTTTATCAACACTTAAAACAGAATTATCGGCCGACAGGGATCACTGACCAAACTGTTTGAAATTTAAAGAGTAATTTTTTTATATCTAATTTTTTATATTTATTTATTAACTGTCATGTGAAGTTCAGACAGTAGTTAGGAAGTTCACTTAACATGTTTACTATTATTTACTTTTAATATTTACCATTGTGTTTATGAAACAAGAAAAAATAGAAATGGTGAAAAGAAAAGGCATAGATTTGTTTGCTTTATTGTAATCGCTGCTTTAAATAAATCTGACATTGTTTATTATAAAACAGATAGATGTACTGTATTGCTTCTGTTTGTTGAAAAATACTGGAAGATATTAAAATAATAATCGCGTTTCAAATCGCAATTGCAATTTATAGAAAAAAAAATTGCAATTAGATTATTTTCCAAAATCGTTCAGCCCTAGCAGCTACCCATCCGGGCTGTCATATTGTAAAGTTTGCAGATGATACAGCTGTGGTGGGATGCATCACAAACAGTGATGAGTCCAGCTACAGGCAGGAGGTGGAACACCTGGAGAGCTGGTGCAAAGAGAATAACCTTCACATGAATGTGAAGAAGACAAAGGAGATGATTGTGGACTTCAGAAGGAACAAACAAACCCACACCCCACTGAACATAAGTGGATCTGCAGTGGAAGTGGTCTCCAGCTACAAGTACTTGGGTGTACACATGAATGATAACCTCAGCTGGACCAACAACACCACCAGCCTGATCAAGAAAGGTCATCAGAGACTCTACTTCCTCAGACGGCTGAGACGAGCTGGTCTGAGTAGCTCAGTCCTCACCTCCTTCTACAGGTGTGCAGTGGAGAGCATCCTGTGCTCCAGCATCAACGTGTGGCATGGAGGCTGCACAGCTGCAGAAAGAAAAGCACTGCAGAGAGTGGTGAAGGCTGCACAGAAGTCTGTTGGAGTCAGTCTCCCCACCATCACAGACATTTACACCTCCAGATGCAGGAAAAGAGCCACCTGCATCATGAAAGACCCCACTCATCCAGCACACACACTCTTTGCCCCAATCCCCTCAGGACGGAGGCTGAGAAGCATCAAATGTAGAACCACTACCCTGAGGCTGTCAGACTCATGAATAAATAAATAATAAGAATAATCACTGCAAAATATCACAACATGCTGATGCTGGTCTGTTTTCTTGTTGCTGTGTTCATCTACTCATACTGACTCATGTTCGTGCTGCTTTTTATAATTAGGTTTTTCTATTACATTAGTGCTTAGTGCATTTCTAGTTGATGTTCCTCCATAGTCAGATCCTAGATGTTATTAATGTATTTCCTCTTGTAATAATATGATAAATACGTCAGTTTGCTGACTTATCTATAATTTAGATGATAGATTTGAGCAGGTTTAGACTGACACAAATTTATCATCAGTTATACGGGTTCTCAAATTTTTCTGATTAAATCAATAAATCTGTGGCTCAGTGAATGTAATGTAACTTGACAGGAAACGTTATTATGTTGACCTACCAAAGGCAGAGTCATTTAATAACAAAATCATCAAATTACAATCACAACATATTTACATAGATTGATCGATCACAACTTATAACTAACTTTTCAGCAGATTAAAACATAAGACAACAGAACACAAGTTAATGGGTCTTATATTAACTTATTTCTGTGGCACAAACTTACAGTTTACATTTAGAAATAAACATAAGGAGTTAAGGAGGAAGATTAAAGAAAGGAAATGGTTGAATCTTATCTTGAGATGTTTAACCAGAGTGGCTCATCCTCTGTTCGGTTTCGGCTGGACATCCGTACCGTGATGAAACAACGTTTACCTTTGTGAAGATTTTCTTATCTCGACTCCAGTAAATTAGTCAAGCCAGACGCGCATGCCCTGCTACGTTTTATAGGCGATTACTTTCATCCTGCCACGGTCTCGTGAGGTCTGCTTCAGCCTCCCAGAGTAATGTTATCAGCTCCGGTTTGGTTTCAAGATAACTTCCAGAAAAAGTGTTCACAGCTTGGAGCAGTGACCCTCAGATGACTAACAGCTGATGTGCTGTTTAAGCCTCGCTGAAGACGTGGGCCTTTGACTGATGGCCGGACGTACAACAGCTTGGAGAAAGACGTCTATGCATCTTTCATTCTCCCAGAGAACTCACTGTGGTTGAGCTTGTGGTTCCCTTTTTACTCTAAGAATCAACAGGAAGTGTCCCTTTAAGATGAGAGGCGGGGTCTCCCCACCTCCTGAATGGCTTATTGGTTGGTTTAACAAAATAACGGATGGATATTTCATCCCATAGGCAGAATGGTCTCTGAAGGACAACAGGAAAACTGTTTACATAAGCGGCCAGATGGACTGCTTGTGAGCACAGAGAATATTATGGCTAACTTTCACAGACAAAACAGAGAAGGAAGTTGCAAGTTAAAAGTTTACCCTGAACTGTGCCATAATATTAAAACCTGCTTGTTCTGCAGAAATAAACCAGCAGAAGGGTCAAACTCATGCAAGTAACAGATCATCATTAGAATGACAAAAATATACTGTTGATCAATTCTGAATTAACACACATTAAAAAGAAAGTTCAATCTGATTAATTGGTGTCCATTAATTCAAAATAATTGTAACAAAAATGGTGTCCACTTGTGTCCTTGAGAGCTTCAAGAAAGTGTACCACTTAGAGTTTCAAAGAGATGCGGAGAGGTGTACTTAAAGGTCAAGCCTAAAATATCAGAGATGAGGTGTTCCACTACAGTCCCCCTTTTTGGAAATCATCGCCTGTCCTTGGAGATGAGTTCCAACACGAAAGGATACCACCGAATGTCTCTGACCTCTATGTAATCCAGCAAGTGGGAAAAAAAAATAAAAAAAAGTTCAAAATTATACTCCCATAATGTTTTTGGAAATTCCATACTGTTCGTAGGTAATCCCATTGCGGTAAGCTTTCAATCCTTTGGAAAACATAGTCTGTTAACCCATGGAAAACTGAGTCTGTGATCCCTTGGAAAACAAAGTCTTATAATCCACAGCGGTAATTCCACAACGATTGGGGTTATTGATTTCATCAGCAAGAATGGATTTTAATCAGCATGTAGAGGGGATCCCTCGATTGAAGCAGAGGAGGCGGCCCTTGGATGAAGGTTGAAGACCAACGTTGGATCAGCAGGTCCCCACATCGAAGGTTGCAGGCTGGATGGCTTCCAGTCGGTGCCACCCTGGTTCAATGTGTCATGCAATTATGTGGTTTTAGGTGGGCTTATGATTGGGATTTTACATTAGGCCCTACCTATATGCACCTGGTATGTAAGCTATCATGGATTAGATCAGCTACAATTACCAATTAAGGGGTGGATCAATGCTGTAAAAATCAGATATAGGGATCTATACCTATAGAAATGTGGAGGGCTTCTGTAACGAAGGCCTCTTCTTTCAAACTATTCCTCCATTCATTATTTAGTTTAGGTTAAACTAAAATAAAAAAAAAAACTAGTTTGGTCTAAATGTCTGTTGTCTTTTAGACGAACGACGCAAGATTTGGTATTCCCTATAAATTTTGAAGTCTATGGCGAGACTCATCAAAATGAATAGATCTAGAATAGAAACGATCGAATCGGTCCTACCTAAATGATTGGGAGATCAGTGTAGATTATAGTACCTTAAGTAGTATTGATCTACAATGACTCTTCAAAGATTGAGATCTTTAACAAAATGAACAGCATGTTGGCATAGTTAAATCCATTTAAGTCTTCAACTAACATTAATCAAAACCTCTTTTGGCTGGGAGTGTTCAGAAAACAATAACAACTTCAATAACAACAAAAGTAGCAATCAAGCAACTAGAAAACAACGTTTCACTACAACAAACTCACTCTGGTCGTCAGATTCCAACGTGTCACACACAAGAAAAACAGTTCTTAGCTTTATAACCGATGTCAATTAAATCCTGCAGATTTAAACGGTTGTTAAGGTTAGTTTTTGTTGTGGGTTTTATGCTTAGCGTTTCTAAGTTCTAGTTGGAATGGTTTCTTTTCACAACTAGTATAGTTTAAACTGTTTAGTTTATTTACTATCCTGTGCTTGGACAACCTTATTTTCCCATGAAGTCTGTGAGTTTGCGAGAACTTTGTCATTTGTGGGGTTATTGAAATCATTGTCCTTGACATGGGCATGACCTAACATCACCCCCCTGTGGTCATGAGGGACCACGCACACAGGTGTGGACGTCCGTCCATGGGCACGAGTTAGGATGCCATTGTTTAGTTTAAGCTGTTTGCGCAGTTTATTGGGAACCTTGTACAGGAACCTTACAGGTTTCGGCCAACGTATCTCTGTACGTTTACCTCTTTCCGCATAATTCAGGCATGTCACAACTGTCGGCGCCGTCGCAGGCGTGTCTCTGTCGTTGTGATGTATGTCTTCCCACTTCATGAATGAAGAGGTGCTCTTTGAGTCTGTAAGAACTATGTCATCTCTGAGTAGTTCTAGATTCAAATGCTCTTGAACCAAGGTTTCATCGAAAGCTTGGCTGATAGCCGAATTATCTGTCCCAGAGGACAGTACAGCGTCCACGGCGTGGGACCCTCGGATCTCCACACCTTTTTCTACCTGTGGTAGGAAGTGTGAGTTCGCCCCCCTTTTGTTTGAGGAGGGGTCCTCAAAATCTGTAACCATGAAGTCCAAGTGACTGTCAGCGTGTGGTAGACTGTCACTTTCTGGACTCAGATGTCCTTGAACCAAGACTTCACTGAAAGCTTGGCTGTTTGCCGAATTACCTGTCCCACAGGACAGTACAGCGTCTTTGGTGTGGGATCCTTGGATCTCCCCACCGTCTTCTACCTGTGGTAGGTAGTGAGAGTATGCCCCCCTTTTGTTTGAGGAGGGGTCTTCAAAATCTGTAACCATGAAGTCCAAGTGACTGTCAGCGTGTGGTAGACTGTCACTTTCTTGACTCAGATGTCCTTGAACAAAGACTTCACTGAAAGCTTGGCTGTTTGCCGAATTACTTGTCCCATAGGACAGTACAGCGTCATCGGTGTGGGACCCTTGGATCTCCACACCTTCTCCTACCTGTGGTAGGTAGTGTTCAGTGAGTGCTGAAGGTGTCAGCTCGCAGAGGAGGTTCTCGTGATGGGCCAGAGTCTGGTCCAATTGTTGAGTCTCCTCTGTCTCACCTGTATTTGAAGGTTCACTTACCGGGCTTGTGGTCTCGGTTGGGGATTCCTTTGTGACCACAGCGGTACCTGTTGTTAGACAGTCAGTGTCCTGACCTTGGGGAGGCATCTCGATTGGCAGTGGACTGCTCACTGTGGCCCACATTGTCTGATAATTTATAATCGCTTCAAAGCGATTTATAAAATCTTGGCCACCAAAAATGGAATCTGGAGTGAGTCAAGTTCAGACACAAATACCTGGTGGTATAGTGACATCTCGCGAATCTGCATGTGAACTATAGCTGTTAGGGTTGTTCTCGTCTTTGCAAGGCCCTGTAGCGCACCATAAGTGTACTTCACAAAGGGTATTTGCCTGTCAACATCGTTAGCAGTGGTCCTTAGCTCCTCAAACAGTTCGGCTGACATGATAGACACGTCGGAGCCGCAAACCAGGAGTGCTTCTCGCGTGAGGACCCCTTCCAGTGTGAGTGGCAGGTAAGCTTTCTTAGCCACCCCCTTTCGATAAAGTTAGACAGAAACCGTTCAGGTTTAAGCACACGCTTCTGTTTACGTGTACCTCTGTCTGTGCATTCTCCGTTGTTGTCAGCATCATGATGGCTGTCTGCCTCATGACCTTCGGGACGCTGAACATCAGCAATTTGTTTGCTGTCAGCATCTTTGTCAGTGTTGACGTTGTTGTTGTCAACTGTGTGCACTGAGTTGTTGCAAAAGGCAGTGCTACACGTCGCTTCGTCAGGTTGAACAACGTTGTTTGTGTTATCATCAAGGACAACGTCACACGTTGTGTCAGCTTGGTCAACCACTGTAACATTCAACTCATTTGACAAACAACTTACCACCTCAGTCTCTTCCGAGCGCGGAGGCGTCGTTTCCTTAATCTGGAGCTTGTGTGACTCTTTGCATGTCTCGAACTGTGCAGCTCGAGGTGCAGGGGCAGGAGGGCCGCTTCTCGTGGGTACATGTTGGGACCGACCATTTTCAAAGGGTCACGGCGCCCAGACATCAACTTCTCTCGAAGTTCACCCACTGTGAGACCTAGGTGAGAACTCTTTTGGTTCGATCTGAACCATCTTGGTTCACCTAGAGAGTGAACACCTACCTTGTGTGGTTCTCTGCTCATCTCAGGGTTTTCAACCTGAGGTGCAGGAGGAGCAGAACTCCCTGTGAACCGAAATGAGTCACTTTTCCAGCTGGAATCAACATACTGTAGGTTGTTGTTATGAAAATCCTGTTCACTCTCGCACTCTGTAGGAGAGGGAACCTCTTCTATCAGCTGCGAGTGGGATGTGACCTTTCGACCTGGACAAACCTTTGATGGAATCCTAGGTTGTATCTCTGCCTCAAAAACCGTCGCCGCGTATCGTTTTATCATTTCCATGGTATCTTTTTTGCAATCAACCTTGAAACGAACACATTTCCGTTGAAAAGGCATAAGATTCATAAGGAAAAGATTTTTAAACTCCTCATCTTCCTCTAGTCCAGGGACAGTTTTGCCACCGGAGTAGACAGAGATCAGCCTGTCGTAGAACGACAGGGGATTCTCCCACTTATCCTGATGGACGTCCACCGCAGCTAAGTAATTAGCATACGATGAAGCAGATGTCCATCTACGTGCGATAAAAGAGGAGGCCCTATCAGGTGATGCACCTGTTTGAACGTCCATCTTTGTACTGATTTTCTGTGAAAAATCAAGTAAAGTGGGTCTTATTTCGCAGCGTGCAAATAAATCAACACCATTTATGTAGCCTGGAGTAAATCAAAACCAACCAGCCTCCAGGTTTGTGCTTCACTGTGTTCAATAAGTCTATCATTCACAGGTACCTTATCTCAGGAATTACCCCAATGAATTGTAAAGTTAAATACCTTTAGGCAGTGTTAACCTTATCTAGAACTTATAATGAAACAACAGTTACTAACTAACCCAATCTGATTGCTGTTTAATCACACCAACGCACACAAAAGTGATCAGATTCAGATGCAAGGTGTCTGAGCTGCTCAGAAAACATCAAGATGTTAAATGAAATAAAAATCAGTGATTTTTATTAATTTGTCGACCTGTGACAAGATCAACGTCGGCTATCTTTGTGTGTTTTTCGTGAAAATCAAGACAAAAGATGCCTAATGTGTGTTATTTTAAACTTGCAGTTTAAAATAAACCAGGACAGACAGTTTGTTTTGCACAGAATTTATGATAAAAGTGTCAAGTTTTATCAAAAAGCAGACAAGTCTGTATTAATTCTGTGTAACTGTTCGGCTTGCAACATTTGATTATATGTGAAAATCAAATGAAGGATGCTGTGTGTTCAACATTTCAAAATGTACACTATTCAAAAAAAAAAAAACAGGAAAGTTGAAATGCATACAGCAATACATGAACCGTATTCTTCACAGCATCCAGCAGATGGGGGCACAGCGTTGGAAATGAATTTATCACAGCGACTGCAATTTCTCTATCTGACCGCTATAGAGGCGCTGTTGTCACCCGTGAGCGGAGCCTCAGCTTTTAGCTCACAGACATCTAACAACGGATGAAAAGCATCAATCAGACAGATCTAAAGCCTTTACGTGACAAAACTCTAGAATAATAGACGATTCGCTGCTCATCAAACAGGCCCCCTCCCTCTCGGTTTTCAAATCCCGGTTAAAAACTCACTACTACTCCATCGCTTTCAATGCCAGCTGATTTGTATTGGATCGTTTGATTTATGATCTGCAATGTTTTTATGTTTTTCGTGTTGTACTTCATTGTCTGTGTTGCCTGTTGCGTGTTTGTTTGTCCAGCACTTTGGTGTGGACTTGTTCCTGTTTAAAGTGCTTTATAAATAAAATGGTATGGTAAATAAATGGTATGGAGTAACATCGTTTAGGACAGGTAATGTGATTTTTAAACTTTCTCTCAAAAGAAAAAGACAAGTCGGTTCCCTTAAACCAGACGCAGCATCCGGCGTCACGTGACCTGGTCACATGGCGATCGGTAGTCTCAGAGCAACTGACTCAATCCACCCATTAAAATCTCAAAAACACTGTGATGAAACAGTCTTTTCAGAGATAGTAACGGACAAACAAGCACGAAACTCGTAAGGGCTGGTTTGCTGAAGCGAAAGCAGACGAGGAGCGTCACCACTTACAGCGTAATCGACCAATCACAGCGAAGACAGAACATGTAGTTCAAACCCAAGTGTTCATGGGTAATGGAGTCTTCCAAACCTGACGTCACTCACGTGTGACGTGCCGCTCGAGCGATGCGTTCACGGACCTCGAGGTCGGTCGAACTTTAGCGTGGAACGGACTTTTCAACGTTCTAAAACACTTATAAATATCGCAAAACACCGCGGTTAAGCCAGTCTTCGACGATATTACGTGCATAGAAACGAACAACACAGATAAACTGTCAGAAATGTGTGCAAAAATGAATATCTGACAACCAGCAGTCTACAGAACCAACTTTTTTGAACACGACACACAATGGACCAATCACAGCGCTTTTGCAGCTACAGCTTCGGAAATGCTAACGTTAGCTCTACCCAAAGTTCTGGACACTCTTTCACAAAATAAACGTAGAATATACCACAGAAAATACTGCTAACGAGCCCAACACACTCAGGCTAGCCCCCACGTCTCCCAAAGAAGGCAGCACGCTAACTGTGTACAGGTAGTCCCCGACTTACGAGCGAGTTCCGTCCCTAGGGGGCGCTCGTATGTCAAAAATTCGTAAGTAGGATCACATAGTAAAAAATAAAAAAAATAAATAAAATAAAAAAAAATTTTAACTTTTTTTTTTTTTAAATAAATGAATACATGTACAGTACTGGACAGTCACCAAGCACTTAGCCTATCCTAACACAGTTTTTAAAGATGAAGGAATAAGTTGAATTGTCTCCCTTTCACATAAAGGGAGCAAGCTCCCTATGGAGCCTGCAGGGAGGAGGGAGACAATTCAACTGACTCCTTCATCTTTAAAAACTGTGTTAGGATAGGCTAAGTGCTTGGTGACTGTACAGTACTGTACATTTATCTATTTATTAAAAATATACAGTATATACAGTATTTTTATTTTTTATTGTTTTTTATTTATAAATAGATAAATGTACAGTACTGTACAGTCACCAAGCACTTAGCCTATCCTAACACAGTTTTTAAAGATGAAGGAGTCAGTTGAATTGTCTCCCTCCTCCCTGCAGGCTCCATAGGGAGCTTGCTCCCTTTATGTGAAAGGGAGACAATTCAACTTATTCCTTCATCTTTAAAAACTGTGTTAGGATAGGCTAAGTGCTTGGTGACTGTCCAGTACTGTACATGTATTCATTTATAAAAAATAAAAAAAAAATATATATATATATATATTTTTTTTAAATGAGATGCATGCTCTTAACTCCGGGACCTCGTAAGTCAGAGCGCTCATAAGTCGGGGACTACCTGTACAACAAAGGACTTTACGTCAATCAGAACCGGATCCCGGTCCAAAGCTGAGTGGGTCTCACCCGAACCTCAGCCAACGTTGTAACTGAATAGGAATAAAGGAGCAGCAAATGTGTGAAACAGACCTTCAACAGCAATCCGCAGATGTGATAAAAAGAAGCAGAGTCGTGACACGGCGGTCACAAAATGAGAAATGCATGTATTAGTTTGCGACACGGTACCAAACGTCTCACAAACACAGACACACAAACATCACTCGTAGCTTCAAAACATACGTTCAAAAGTGAAAGAAAGGATAATTCTAACGGGAAACGCACCAGACAATGCCACGATTAGCAATCTCTGCGACACTCACCAGCCAGAACTATTCTATAAGTCCAACACAGGATAAAAACCATGCCAACAATACCGTGACAGTAAGCTACACAAAACACAACCTAATAACCGTCTTAGGAACGCGGACGAGCCACCATTATTGTAATAATATAGGAGTTATTGGTCAGTTTACTGACTTACCTATATTTTAGAGAAAATGGAGCAGACTTGATCTGATCCAAATTCCTTCGCGAGTTCACCCTTTTTCCGGTATTAAGTTGCTTTAAAGTGATTAGCCAGAAATGTAATTTCACGGGAGACTTCAATTTATGTTGGTCCACCAGAAAATAGACCTTTTATTGAAATTATCATAAAAGTACATTAAACATTTGTATCGATATTAGCTCTGATCTACTAAACTACGTTGACAAGAATTCAAATTAAAATCAAACAGACAGTTAGGAACTTTTCTGTTGGCACATTTACTTGACAAATTAATGGCTTATGAAAAAGAAGAAATAGGAGGAAGATTAAAGATTGAAAGCTAAGTGAACTGAAGTTGATTATTTTGAAACAAACAGGGTGGCAACCTTTCCCATACAGGTCTCAGCTGGGCTTCTCACACGTTCAGAACACAATCAACGCCTCGTTACCTGTTGACGATACGTCTTGGAGATAAGAGTTGAAGTTTTGTGGACACTAACGGACTGTGTTGTCCAGTTCACGTCCAGATGACCTCCGCGCGTGTGTGCTGAGTCAGACGAGCAAGAAGCGCGCTTCTCCCGGCAGGAACAGAGCCAATCGCACTGACTGATTTTCAAAATAAAACTTCAGAAAACAAATTCTTTCAGAAGATGAGTGAGTTACAGTAAGCTTTACTGTAACTTCAGCTGAAACGTGGATCAAATTGACACAATGACCGGAACGTTTCCAACTTTTTCCAGAGGAAAAACCAGTTCTTAGGAAGTTCTTCCCTCCGACACTAAAGTCTAAAACGGAAGTGTCCCTTTAATATGGGAGGCGGGGTCTCCCCACCTCCTCAATGACTATTGGTTGGTTTAACAAAACAACGGATGGATACTTTATCCCATAGGCAGAAATGTCTCTGACGGACAACAGGAAAACTGTTTACAGAATCGGCCAGATGGCCGCTTGTGAGCACAGAGAATATTATGGCTAACTTTCACAGACAAAACAGAGAAGGAAGTAACAGCTTTTACCCTGACTCGTGCCTTAGATTCAGAGCCTGCTTGTTCTGCAGAAATAAAACCACCAGAAGGTCAAACTCATGCAAGTAACAGATCATCATTAAAATGACAAAAATATACTGTTGATCAATTCTGAATTAACACACATTAAAAAGAAAGTTCAATCAGATTAATTGGTGTCCATTAATTCAAAATAAT
Organism: Garcialebias charrua; assembly: GCA_038048925.1. Classification (NCBI taxonomy): domain Eukaryota; kingdom Metazoa; phylum Chordata; class Actinopteri; order Cyprinodontiformes; family Rivulidae; genus Garcialebias; species Garcialebias charrua. The sequence continues at coordinate 51,221 of JBBPBX010010032.1, forward strand.
TGTAACAAAAATGGTGTCCACTTGTCTCCTTGAGAGCTTCAAGAAGGTGTAACACTGAGAGTTTCAGAGAGATGTGAAGAGGTGTACTTGAAGGTCAAGCATGAAGGCCTGTATCACTACACAGACGTCCCAAGGAGGCTGCATGTAGGGTCTGCAGTGATAAGAGTCACACCACCATGTCTCACTACCTGTCTGAAAAACTTTGTTTTGCTTGTCTTGCTCCTGGCCATGTTAGAACGTCCTGTCCAGCTAATAACGCTTCCTACACCCAGTCACAGGGAAACTAGCGGACCTGTATTTGGAGGGGGGTAGTACGGGTCTCAGCTTAAACTCCCAAAATGTAGATATTTCTGATGCAGAGTCTATTTATACTAATGTGAGTGACAACTGTAAGGACTCTGAAGTTGTTTTTCAGAATGTTCACAGAGTCAGTTGCAGTGAGTCTTTTCTACACCCCAGTTGTGGTTGGTGGGTTACTGAAGCTAGGTGGTATGTTGGACAGCGGATCTATGGCCTGCAGCATTAATGAAGCAGCCGAAGAAAAACTACAACTGGCAGGTCTGATAAACAAAGAAAGTCAAGTCAACACAAACGTGACCCTTGTGGGTTGTGGTGGTCTGCGTGTAAAGCCCAAATGTGTTGTTAATGTTGAGATGGAGGTGTATGGCTGCAAGATGATGTTTCCCACACTGGTTGTTCCAGGTCAACATGATGAATTAATACTGGGGTCAAATGTCATAAAACACATTTTGTATCAGTCCAAGGTATGTGAGCCATATTGGAAAACCATCTCCAGTCCCTGTCCAGAGAAGGACCCTGAAACTGAAAGTTTTCCGTCTATGCTTTCTGGACTGAGCCCATGGAGAGGTACAGACGTTCCTGAGTTGGAACTGTCAAATGTAATTCAACTGTGTGTCTTGAACCAGGTTGCGAGTACCTGATCTGGGATAAACTGCCTAAAAATGTTGCTATTTCCACAGGCAGTACAGTGATGACAGAACCCACTACTTCTCGCTCAGCCCCCAGAGGTGTTTTAGTTGCAAAGATCATAACTCCTTTGTGGGGGGACAGGTGGATTCCACTGAAACAGATTAATACATCCGACAGGCCTGTGTTGTTGAGACGCAATGCAAAGCTAGCTGATATTTATACCTGCACAGCGCTTGAAGACCTAGATGTGTGTGAGCAAACAGCAGTCTCTCTGTCCAGTTGTTGTCAGTCCGCAGCACCATCTTCCCTTATTGCAACTTCTGTGAGTGATAAGCTCCGGTTAATTGGGCTCACTGATGTTCACATCGAGTCTTGTGAGACATCTGAAAGGTGTAAAGAAAGGATGGCGGACCTTGTTTTGGAGTATGAGGACATTTTCTCATGACATCATCTTGATTGTGGTGAAGTAAAAGGTTTTGTGCATTGTATACATCTTTCGGATAACAAACCTTTCAGACTACCTTACAGGCGAGTACCACCAAGCCAGTACCAGAAGCTGCGGCAGGTTTTGAGCGAAAAGGAGGAGAAAGACATTATCAGGAAGTCCATCCATCCATCCATTTTCGTCCGCTTATCCGGGGTCGGGTCGCGGGGGTAGCAGCCTAAGTAGGGAGGCCCAGACTTCCCTCTCCCCAGCCACATGGAGCAGCTCCTCTGGGGGAATCCCAAGGCGTTCCCAGGCCAGCCGAGAAACATAGTCCCTCCAGCGTGTCCTGGGTCTTCCTCTGGGCCTCCTCCCGGTGGGACATGCCCGGAACACCTCCCCAGGGAGGCGTCCAGGAGGCATCCTAACCAGATGCCCGAGCCACCTCAACTGGCTCCTCTCGATGTGGAGAAGCAGCGGCTCTACTCCGAGTCCCTCCCGGATGACTGAGCTTCTCACCCTATCTCTAAGGGAGAGTCCAGACACCCTGCGGAGAAAACTCATTTCAGCCGCTTGTATCCGAGATCTCGTTCTTTCGGTCACAACCCAAAGCTCATGACCATAGATGAGGGTGGGAACGTAGATCGATCGGTAAATTGAGAGCTTTGCCTTTCGACTCAGCTCGCTCTTCACCATGACAGACGCAGATGCTGCACCTATCCGCCTATCGACCTCACGCTCCAGTTTTCCCTCATTCGTGAACAAGACCCCGAGATACTTAAACTCCTCCACTTGGGGCAGGACCTCATCCCCGACCCGGAGAGGGAAGTCAACCAGTGAATATGCCTCACCATTGGTTCTTGTGTGGAAGAAGAATGGTGATCTTCACATCTGTACAGATTTTCGCTGGTTGAACAAAAATACTTTCAAAGATGCTCATCCTCTTCCTCATCAGGCAGACTGATTGGCAGCACTTGGATGTAACTGTCTGTTTAACACAATGGATTTAACGTCAGGTTTTTATAACATGCCACTTCATGAGGATGACAAGAAGTACCCTGCCTTTACTACACCCATGGGCCTCTATGAGTACAACAGGTTGTCGCAGGGCCTCTGCAACAGTCCTGCAAGCTTTATGCGGATGATGACAAGCATTTTTGGGGACCAGAACTATTTGAGTTTGTTGTGCTATTTGGATGATTTACTGGTGTTTGCCCCTGATGAAGAGACCGCTTTGTACCGTCTAAAGATGGTGTTTGACAGACTGCGTAGCCACAACTTGAAGCTTGCCCCCAAAAAGTGCTTTTTCCTGAGGAGGTCAGTAAAGTTCCTCGGCCACATAGTGGACGAGTCAGGTGTGTCGACAGATCCCAGTAAGGTCGAGAGCATCACAAAATTGACAAGTGCCGACCTCATGGAAGCTGATGGTGTCACTCCTTCCCAGAAATGATTGAGATCCTTTTTAGGAATGGTGAATTACTACCAGCAGTTTGTACCTAGATTCTCTGCTGTTTCCATGCCACTTTTCGATCTATTGAAAGTAGGAAAAAGAAAACTGAAGAGTCGAGCCAATGTCAAACTCTCTTGCAGAAAGCTGAGTGCAGCTGATTGGATAACTAAAGAAATGAAAGCTTTCGAGGACTTGAAGATGTCACTGGTCAACTCTGTGGTTCTAGCTCATCCTGACTTCTCTCGTCCCTTTCTCTTGTTGACTGATGCATCTCAGGATGGCATTGGGACTGTTTTGGCTCAGATTCAGGAGGATGAAACTAGAACCAGACCTGTTGCTTTTGCCAGCAAGTCACTCTCTCAGTCTCAAAAGAACTACCTAGCTCACAGGCTAGAGTTTCTAGCATTGAAATGGTCGGTTTGTGACAAGTTCAGCCATTGGCTCAAAGGTCATCGTTTCACAGTCTGGACCGACAACAACCCCTTGACTCACATCCTCACAAAACCAAAGCTTGACTGTTGTGAACAACGTTAGGTCGCTAAGCTGGCAAGTTATGACTTTGACATAAAGTATGTTCCAGGTCAGCAGAACGTTGTGGCTGATGCTTTGAGTCGTGTGCCCTTTGTTAAGGAGAGTGTAAGTGCCAAACTGTTCGTGTAACCTTATGCAAACTTCCATTCAAGAGCTAAGGATATGTCACACATTTCTGTTCAGAATACCTTCCTATCATCAACTAACCGCAAACAGCTCGCTCCAGTCAATGAAGACACCCTGTCAGTAAAAATGTGCCAGTTGCACGTGTCACCTTCATCTGTGGACAAGGATGATATGTTAGCTGTGTTGAAGTCACATGTTGAATGGGAAGCTGGTTCCAAGACTCGAACTACAGAGATACTGCTTCAAATACCTCAGTTGCTCCCACCAGAACAAGACACCTTACCAGCCTACACTGAAAGTGAGATGCGTGACAGACAAACACAGGATGCCACCTTGTCTTGTGTCATGTTTTATGTTGAGAGACATCGCAAGCCTTCTAGGAGAGAGAAAACTAATGACTCATCATCTGTCAAAAAATACCTGAGCCACTGGGAGAAGTTGGCTGTGAATAATGGTGTGCTGTACAGGGTTTCCAGAGACCAGAGGTCCAAGAACAAACGTTTGCAATACGTTGTCCCAGATTCTCTCAAGGATGAGGTCCTGAAGGGGATCCATGATGATGCTGGCCACCAGGGCCAGTTCAAGAGCCTCAGCTTGACCAGGCAAAGGTTTTTCTGGCTGAACCTTGTAAAGATCAGTCTGCTAAGCAGGTGTCCAGACTTCTCTGGGACAGATACTTCTGTGTTTTTGGCTTCCCTGAACGGATCCACAGTGATCAGGGTGCTAACTTTGAAAGCCAACTGATTAGTGAACTCCTAAGGGTCTCTGGTGTAAAGAAATCGCACACAACACCTTATCACCCAATGGGAAATGGGAGTGTGGAGTGTTTTAATCGAACATTGGGTGGTATGATCCGTGCTTTGCCCCCTGAACCCAAAGCAGACTGGTCTCGTCGTCTACAGACTCTCACATTCATGTACAACTGTTCAACTCATGAAACAACAGGTTATCCTCCATTTTATTTGATGTTTGGCCACACACCACGTCTGCCAATTTATGTTCTTTTTCGTTCTGTTCTTCATGACTCTGATGTGACAAGTTATGACAAGTATGTGGCATCTCTCTCCAGTGACTTGAAGGAAGCCATGGACATTGCTCAGACTCATGCAACTAAAGAGATGGATCGTTATGCGCAAATCTACAACAGGAAAACAAAAGGATCCCATATTGATATTGGTGACAGAGTGCTAGTGGAGAACAAAAGGGAGAGAGGCAAAAAGAAGCTAGCTGACAGGTGGGAATCCACAATCTACACTGTGTTAGATATGAATCCAGAGACCCACACATACAAAATCTGTGACACTATGTCTGGTCAGACGAGGGTGATCCACAGAAACTTGCTGATGTTGGCCAACTTTCTTCCTGTGGTGGATGTTCATGACTCACTTGATCATGTTTCCTGCGCTAGTACTACACATTCCTCTACGTTGGATGACAGATCTGTGGATAAATCCCTGTGTGGGAATGCCGATGAAATTGACTTGGATGTTGCCCCCACTACTGAAAGCAAGAATATCTTACCTGTTGTTGAAAGTGTGGATGATGGTTCCGTGATTGATGCCGTGGACAATGTTTCCAGTGAACCTGAAAATGTGACTGATGTTGTTGACAGTTCTAGTGAGGTATTACAGTCAGACCCTGTTCTGAATGATCTGACCAATGTACATCACTGTGATGATGTTGACCAAGCCTCACAAACCCACGTTGGTTCTGTCGGTGCCCCCTCTCAAATCAGAACAAGATTTGGCCGTCTGGTTAAACCTGTGAATAGGTTAATACAGACAATGTCTAAACAAGCTGTGGTTCAAGATGCTTTTGATGTTAGATCTGTTTGCAAGTCCGTTTTCCAAGCTTTCACTAATTGAAGTTTACTTTTTGTAGCCTGTATTTGTCATTGACCGCTTTGTTTGTTCTTGTTTATGTTTTTTTAACGTTCTTTTTGTCTTGAGCAATACTACACACTATCTGAGGTCTTTGGGCAGGGTGTATATGGGCACCCTGTTGCCAGTGGTTGAATTGAGGGATAAGCGCTACTCTCAGTCCACTGCATCCTATGTGGATACTTTTGTCAGTTGGTTTTCTTGATAATAATAATAATAATAATAATAATGAATTCAATTTATAACGCACTTTTCATTAACGAAAATCTCAAAGTGCTACAAAGTGCAACAGAATTAAATGTCAATAAAACAAGTAAAATCAATAACAGTATCAACTAAGATCAAAGATAGAATCATGAGGAGGCAGAGTAAGTTCGGTTGAAAAGAAAGGTCTTCAAGCCGCTCTTAAAGTCAACCAGTGACTGTGGAGCTCTTAGGCAGTCAGGAAGAGAGTTCCACAGGCGGGGGGCAGCCACACTGAAAGCCCAGTCTCCCATGGTCCTTAATTTGGTTCTCGGAATGTGAAGTAGATGACTGTTCTGTGACCGTAGAGACCGGGTGGATGAGTATGGTGCAAGAATGTCCTTTAGATAATCTGGTGAAGTTCCGTGTAAGCATTGATGTGTAATGAGAGCAGTTTTGTACTGAATTCTGTAGGCGACAGGAAGCCAATGAAGGTTATGGAGAATGGGTGTAATATGTTCAAATTTACGAACTCTCAACAAAATCCTTGCTGCACTGTTTTGAATATATTGAAGCTTCTGAAGGTATTTACCAGGGATTCCAATAAACAGGGAGTTGCAGTAGTCGAGCCTGGAGGAGACAAAAGCATGGACGAGCTTCTCAGCATCGGAAAAAGTTAGGGATGGGCGAAGTCTGGAGATGTTTCGAAGATGGAAGAAGCAAGTTTTAAACAGAAGCTTAATGTGATTTTCAAATGTAAGATGAGAGTCCATTTTTATTCCAAGATTTGTAACAGAGGTGGAGAGGGGGATGTCTTGTCCAGAAAAGGAAATTGTTGTTATAGTTGATGTTTGTACCTGGTGAGGGGTGCCAATCAGTATGGCCTCAGTCTTGGAGCAGTTTAATTGAAGAAAGTTCTGATTCATCCATGCCCTTATTTCCTCCAGGCAGGTAGAGAGGGCAGTGAGTGAAGATGGAGATGACAATGGGGAAGATGAGGATGCTCCAGTCCTGATGTAAAGCTGTGTATCGTCGGCATAACAGTGAAAAGAAATGTTGAACTGATTAATAATTTGACCTAAAGGCAGCATGTAAAGGGAAAACAGCAGGGGCCCCAGAACTGACCCCTGAGGGACACCACAGGAGACACAGACTGTCTGGGACGTGGCGTTGCCAAGACTAACACATTCCAGCCTATCGGAGAGGAAAGATTTGAACCAGTCCAGGACAGTGTCACAGAGACCGACCTCCACATGAAGACGGTGGAGGAGGATACTATGGTCCACAGTGTCGAAAGCTGCAGTGAGGTCAAGGAGGACAAGGATGGAGGGAGAACCAGTGTCAGCAACCATGAGGACATCATTGGTAACTCTCAGAAATGCAGTCTCAGTACTGTGAGCTGCCCTGAATCCATAATAGACCCTAATAGACTTTTCCGGCACTTGGCAAAGCAGGTCGCATCTCTTTCTGCTCCTCTCCTCCCTAAGTTTTCCTCCCCATGCTTTTATATTTTTGTCTCGTCTGTAACTCTTCAGCGCTCACTCGAACCAATTTGAAATGGATTTAATTGCGTGGGCTGTTTCCTCTATCGATAAATTTTTTTCCACGAAGCGCTCCGGACCAGGAGAACCGGCGTGCCCCCTCGACACGCATGCGGTGGGCTACATTATGGACTCGTGGGGCGAGTGGAAGTTAATGTGTCTGACCGTTCTTTCTGTCGAAGACGTGGAAGATTTGTGGATTATTGGAATATTGGTGGCAGCTGCTCTGCTTTTTGGCGTTGGCGGAGGTTTCTGCTACTGGAAGCTGAGGGAGACTGCCGCGGCGATCAACGCGCTGGCGAAACTTCTTGCTCAACAAGATTATTTGATCCGGGCTATGACCTCAACGACCCAGCTGTTGTACAAAGTCAAAAAGTCAAAGTCAAAGTCAACTTTATTGTCAGATCTGCAATATGTACAGTGCAGGAAATACACAGGACCGAAAT
>JBBPBX010010033.1:0-13881 GCA_038048925.1 Garcialebias charrua
TTTTTCCATTTATAGATGGCCTCCCTTCACACCTTATAGCCATCCTCTCACTCCAATATGTATTTTTTTTTTTATTTTTTTATTATTATTATTATTATTATTATTATTTTTTTTATTATTATTTTTTTTTTTTTTATAGAGAAAGAAAGAAAAGAGAAAGTGAGACAACAAAACAACAATTATCCACAAAAAGAGCACAAGGCGAACACACCAAACCTCCGTCCACTATCCTGCAAAGCACATGACAGAACACAGCAACGAAACATACAAGCATAAAGACTGATAATATTCATGACCTTGCATTAGATTTCTATATATAAACATACCCATACCTACAAATATATAGACAGTATATATACATATATATTTATATTCATTTATATACCCATCTACATATATCTACATATACATCCCTACATCCATTTGTGTGTGGTTGTGAGCATGCATAAGTGAATAAGGTTCCTCCAATAGAACATTTAGTAGCGATTGTGAAGCATCAGAGATCTGTCCCCCCAAAGCCCGAGACAGACGAAAGGGCGATCAAAGCCCAAGACCCCAGGAAGGACCCCGAGCCCAGAGTCCCCAGGACCACCCGAACAGGACGAGCCACTCGTCCACTCCCCAGATCCGACCAAGGGGAAGAACCGGACGAACCCCACCAGGGACCACACACAATGACCCCCCGGGGTCAACAGCGACAAATACACAGGCCCCCGCCAGAGCCCGCTGCACCGACGTAGCCCCAGGGCCGGTCACCGATGCTCGGGCACCGGGGACGCCCACCCCTCAGGCCCAGACCCGACAGGACCAGAGGACCCGAGCCCCACCAGGCAGCCACCAGGCCGAGCCGACCAACGCCCAAGCGCCCAGCCCCAGATAGTGAGGGTCCCAAGCACGCCCGCAGGCAGAGGAACACCCACCAGGGGGCCACGTGGCAGGAGCGCGACACTAGGTAGCCTCAGAAGTATCAGAGAGGGGGCAGTCCAAGTCCCAGCCTGACACTTAAACATTCATACACAGACACACTCATTCAGACCCACCCTCATCCTCACCCTCAGTCATAGAAAGACAAACAATAACGACACGCTCCATTCATAATCCCGAAGCACACTCTATACCCCCCAGGTCCAAGACATGTACCTGCTCCCTACATGGGGCAGCCCACATCCAAACCCAGGAGGTAGGCCCATTCATTCTGGGGTGGAGAGTAGCAGACATCCAAGATCCGGCCCACCCCGCGTCCCGCCGACAGGACAGGACAGGACACCCGAGCCCAAGCAGCCCCAGGGGGAGCGCACTGCCAGTCCCGCCCACGGCAAACCCGCAGGCCCCGAACCCCCCCACACCCCAGCACAACCCCTGACGGCCCACCCCCAGAATGTCCGCCAGGCAACCAGGGGGGTAAGAGAAAAATAAATAAATAATATATATATATATAAATAAATACATAAATAAATAAAATTGAAATTAACAAATCAAGACCCCGACACACACACCCCCGTCCCCAAATGTACTGTTGGTGAGTGTTGTTCTAAAGTGTACTTAAAAAGGAAAGAGAAGGAGCAAAGGCTGGCATTGTACCAGTTTCCCCTCCACTCCAACTCTAACCCAAGCCCTAATTGTCTAAATGCATAATGTTGAGTGAGCATAGGCATGGGGGTGAGATTGGTGTCATCCCGCCACCCATAGCCATAGTGCTCAATCCATTCCCTATATGTGACTTTTATGAAGAAGTTTATGAATGAATGTCTAAAGTGTATATAAAATTGAGTCCCAGGTGTTCTGAACAACAGAGATGTAGAACCATTGCAGCACACCCGAGACTCAAATTCCCTACATGTATTAATTTAAGATGAAGAGGGCGGAGGTGCGTGTTGAGGGATGGGGAGAAAAATATCTGCAGGAACAGTGCTCCCACAGCGAGTCAGCTCCCCCGCTGACCCTGCGTACCCCCCCAGCTCGCCAAGGTCCACCCAAGGAGCGAGGAAAGAGAAACACCTCTCCAACCGCCAGGACATTGAGCCAAGACCAGAGAGGGACACGGCCCCGAGGGCCGCCAACAGCAGAGGGTTAGGGTTAGTTGAGTGATGTTGGAGATTCTGGTAAACAATTAGTGCTGTTTATAGGATGTCAAAATGTAAGAAAATGAGTTCCAACATTTACTGGTAGAAACAAAGTTTTGCAGAAAGTCAAGTTTATTATTATTTAGCAGAATTATTTGGGCTACAGTTGCCTTTGTGTTTTTTTTTATTTACAACAATGTAAAAGATAAGTGGTTTATTTCTAAATCCTTTTGGCTGGTATTGCCTTTGTGTTTTTATTTATAACAATGTATGTTTAGTGTTATTAAAAGTTATGTTTCCTTGTAAATCCATTTGCATGTTATAATTTAATGAGACAAGATGGTACTCCGTAGTTACTCACTACTTGAGTAGGTTATAATCAAAGTACTTTATTACTTTTACTCAAGTACATTTTTGGATGCCTACTCACTACTTTTACTTGAGTAATATTTGGTTCAAGTAACAATACTTTTACTTGAGTAAAAATTTTGAATACTCTACCCACCTCTGATGATGACACCCAAGAACCTCACTTCATGAACTCTATGAATCACAGTCTTCAATTTCAAATGGAAGATCAATTGATTTGTCTTTGTTACTAAAGATCATGTAACTTGTTTTATCCAAATTTAAAGTCAATTTATTAATTTTAAACAAATTCTTAATTTTGACAAGTTTGGTCATCATTAATTTCAAAGTCTGTTCGATATCATTACCAAAACCAAAAAAATGTAGTGTCGTCAGCAAAAAGAATACACTTAATGAGTCCAGAAACCTTAACCAAATCATTTATATATAATAAAAATAATTTTGGTCCTAATATCGATCCCCCCTCCTTGGGCTGCCACCTTACCTCACTGCCACCTTACCTCACTTACTCACTTACCTCACTTACCTCACTGTTTACATTTATTAATACTGTTTTACATTTATTACTACTGCTTTACATTTATTACTACTGTTTACATTTACACTACTTTTATCTACACTACTGCAGATACATATACAGCATTCTCTGACTAGCCTTATCTAAGGATGCCAAATGTGCCTTATGTGCCTCACTGCATATGCCACTTTGCCTCTATACCAACATCAACTACCTCATACATATACTGTGTACATTAACTTATATGCTGCTGTGCCACTCTTTGCAAATGTCAACGCTAGAAACTTCAGTTTATTTTATAGATTTACGTTTTTATACTTTTCATACTACTATGCAAAAACTCAGGACAGTATTACACTTTTATTATTTCATTTTATGCTTATGTTCATTGGGTGTTTGGTGTTTTAGGGGTGTTTGGTGTTTCAGTGTTGGTGTAAATTTTCATACTTTTATACTATTATGAAAAAACTCAGGACAGTGTTACACTTTTTTACTATTTTATGCTTATGTGTATTAAATGTTTTAGTGTTTAGTGTTTAGATGGTTACTGTTGCACCGAGGGACTGAGAGAAACGCAATTTCAATCCTGTGTATGTCCTGTACATATTGCAGTTCTGACAATAAAGTTGACTTTGACTTTGACTTTGACTTACCGTGGTGGAGGGGTTTGAGTGTCCCAATGATCCTAGGAGCTATGCTGTCAGGGGCTTCATGCCCCTAGTAGGGTCACCCAAGGCAGACAGGTCCTAGGTGAGGGACCAGACAAAGTGCAGCCCAAAGACCCCTTATGATGAGTCAAATCACTGGAAACAATGTTCCCTCGCCCGGACGCGGGTCACCGGGGCCCCACTCTGGAGCCAGGCCCGGAGGAGGGGCACGTTGGCGAGCGCCTGGTGGCCGGGCTTTTACCCATGGAGCTCGGCCGGGCACAGCCCGAAGAGGAGACGTGGGTCCCCCTTCCCATGGGCTCACCACCTGTGGGAGGGGCCAAAGGGGTCGGGTGCATTGTGGAATGGGTGGTGGCCGAGGACGGGGACCCTGGCGGTCTGATCCTCGGCTACAGAAGCTGGCCATTGGGACATGGAATGTCACCTCTCTGGTGGGGAAGGAGCCTGAGCTAGTGTGTGAGGTTGAGAGGTTCCGGCTAGAAATAGTCGGACTCACCTCAACGCATGGCTCTGGCTCTGGAACCAGTTTCCTTGAGAGGGGTTGGACACTCTTCCACTCTGGAGTTGCCCCTGGTGAGAGGCGCCGAGCAGGAGTGGGCATACTTGTTGCCCCCCATCTTGGTGCCTGTACGTTGGGGTTCACCCCGGTGAACGAGAGGGTAGCCTCCCTTCGCCTACGTGTGGGGGGACGGGCTCTGACTGTTGTTTGTGCCTATGCGCCAAACGGCAGCGCAGATTACCCACCCTTTTTGGAGTCCTTGGAGGGGGTATTGGAGGGTGCGCCTCCTGGGGACTCCCTTGTTCTGCTGGGGGACTTCAACGCTCACGTGGGCAATGACAGTGAGACCTGGAGGGGTGTGGTTGGGAGGAACGGCCCCCCTGATCTGAACCCGAGTGGTGTTCTGTTGTTGGACTTCTGTGCTCGTCATGGATTGTCCATAACGAACACCATGTTCAGGCATAAGGGTGTCCATATGTGCTCTTGGCACCAGGACACCCTAGGTCGCAGCTCGATGATCGACTTTGTTGTCGTCTCATCTGATCTGCGGCCGCATGTCTTGGACACTCGGGTGAAGAGAGGGGCGGAGCTGTCAACTGACCACTACCTGGTGATGAGTTGGCTCCGATGGTGGGGGAGGATGCCGGTCAGACCTGGCAGGCCCAAACGTATTGTGAGGGTCTGCTGGGAACGTCTGGCAGAGTCTCCCGTAAGACGGAGCTTTAACTCCCACCTCCGGGAGAGCTTTGAACACGTTCCGAGGGAGGCGGGGGACATTGAGCCCGAGTGGGCCATGTTCGCGCCTCTATTGTCGAGGCAGCTTATCGGAGTTGTGGCCGCAAGGTTGTTGGTGCCTGTCGTGGTGGCAACCCTCGAACCCGGTGGTGGACACCGGCGGTGAGGGATGCTGTCAAGCTGAAGAAGGAGTCCTATTGGGCCTTTTTGGCCTGTGGGACCCCGGAAGCAGCAGATAGGTACCGGCAGTCCAAGCGGCATGCGGCTCGGGTGGTTGCTGAGGCAAAAACTCGGGCGTGGGAGGAGTTCGGAGAGGCCATGGAGAATGACTTCCGTACGGCTTCGAGGCGATTCTGGTCCACCATCCGGCGTCTCAGGGGGGGAAAGCGGTACGCGACCAACACCATTTATGGTGGGGATGGCGTGCTGTTGACCTCAACTCGGGATGTTGTGAGTCGGTGGGCGGAATACTTCGAAGACCTCCTCAATCCTACTGGCACGTCTTCCACTGAGGAAGCGGAGCCTGGGGATTTTGGGTCGGGCTCTCCAATCTCTGGTGCTGAGGTCGCCAAGGTGGTTAAAAAGCTCCGTGGTGGCAGGGCTCCGGGGGTGGATGAGATTCGTCCTGAGTTCCTTAGGGCTCTGGATGTTGTGGGGTTGTGTTGGCTTACGCGACTCTGCAATATCGCGTGGACATCGGGGGCAGTTCCCTTGGATTGGCAGACTGGGGTGGTGGTTCCCCTATTCAAAAAGGGGGACCGTAGGGTGTGTTCCAACTATAGGGGGATCACACTCTTAAGCCTCCCTGGTAAGGTCTATTCAGGGGTTCTGGAGAGGAGGGTCCGTCGGATAGTCGAACCTCGGATTCAGGAGGAGCAGTGTGGTTTTCGTCCTGGTCGTGGAACACTAGACCAGCTCTACACCCTCAACAGGGTCCTGGAGGGTGCGTGGGAGTTTGCCCAACCAGTTTACATGTGCTTTGTGGACTTGGAGAAAGGCATTCGACCGCGTCCCTCGGGGGGTTCTGTGGGGGGTACTCCGGGAGTATGGGGTACCAGGCCCTTTGATATGGGCTGTTAGGTCCCTGTACGACCGGTGTCAGAGCTTGGTCCGCATCGCTGGCAGTAAGTCAGGCTCGTTTCCGGTGAGAGTTGGACTCCGCCAAGGTTGCCCTTTGTCACCGATTCTGTTCATAACTTTTATGGACAGAATTTCTAGGCGCAGCCAAGGTGTTGAGAGGATCCGTTTTGGTGGCCTTAGAATCGCTTCTCTGTTTTTTGCAGATGATATGGTCCTATTGGCTTCATCAGATCGTGATCTACAGCTTTCGCTGGAGCGGTTTGCAGCTGAATGTGATGCGGCCGGGATGAGGATCAGTTCCTCCAAATCCGAGGCCATGGTCTTGAGCCGGAAAAGGGTAGCATGCCTTCTCCGGGTCGGGGAGGAGGTCCTGCCCCAAGTGGAGGAGTTTAAGTATCTCGGGGTCTTGTTCACGAATGAGGGAAAACTGGAGCGTGAGATCGATAGGCGGATAGGTGCAGCATCCGCAGTGAAGCGGGTGCTGTACCGGTCTGTCGTGGTGAAGAGAGAGCTGAGTCAAAAGGCAAAGCTCTCAATTTACCGATCGATCTACGTTCCCACCCTCATCTATGGTCATGAGCTCTGGGTTATGACCGAAAGAACGAGATCTCGGATACAAGCGGCTGAAATGAGTTTTCTCCGCAGGGTGTCTGGACTCTCCCTTAGAGATAGGGTGAGAAGCTCAGTCATCCGGGAGGGACTCGGAGTAGAGCCGCTGCTTCTCCACATCGAGAGGAGCCAGTTGAGGTGGCTCGGGCATCTGGTTAGGATGCCTCCTGGACGCCTCCCTGGTGAGGTGTTCCGGACATGTCCCACCGGGAGGAGACCCAGAGGAAGACCCAGGACACGCTGTAGGGACTATGTTTCTCAGCTGGCCTGGGAACACTTTGGGATTCCCCCAGAGGAGCTGCTCCAAGTGGCTGGGGAGAGGGAAGTCTGGGCCTCCCTACTTAGGTTGCTACCCCCGCGACCCAACCCCGGATAAGCGGAAGAAAATGGATGGAATATCGATCCTTGAGGAACTCTGCATGTGATGGTGCTGAGTTCAGATTTCACTTCATCCATTAGTACAAACTGTTTCCTTTCATTCAAATAACTACGTCCAATGCAATTCCTATAACACCATATCTTTGTAACTTATCAAGGAGTATGGTATGATCAACAGTGTCAAAGGCTTTTTTTAAATCAACAAATACACCCACACCACATTGTCTTTGATCAATAGCAGTAGTTATTAATTCCTTCAATTCCATCAGAGCCATGGGTGTGGAATTTCCTGCTCTGAACCCATATTGATTACTGGCAAGAATATTATGCTTTTCAACAAATAAATCCATTCTGATGATAAACAGTTGCTCCAAGATTTTTGAAAATTATGGCAATAATGATATCGGTCTGTAATTGTTGAACACACTTTTATCACCATTTTTGAAAAGAGGGATCACTTTAGCCAACTCATACGATCCGGAAATACTCCTGATGAAAAGGACAAGTTACATATATATGTGAATGGCTTAATTACACAATTCATTATATTTTTTACAAACATCATGTCCATATCCATCAAATCTTTGGATTTTTTTCTGCAAATTTATTTACTATGTTCAGTATTTCTTCATTATCAGTACTCTTCACGAACATACTGTTTAAACAACCTTTTATTAAGTAGGTCACATTATTATCAACTTTTGGTATTTTTTGCTGCCAGGCTAGTTCCAACATTCACAAAATATTTATTAAATCCATAAACAATTTCTTTTTTATAATTGATTTCCTTATCATTTATTACAAAATTTTGTGAGCTAACTGTTTTTACTACCTGCTTATTCAAAACACTATTCACAACATGCCATGTTGCCTTCATGTCACCATTACATTTATTATTTAAATTACTATAATATTCTTTCTTATGTTTCCTTATTATACCTACAAGTTTGTTTTTATACTTTTTATATCTGACTTTAGCCTCTTGTGTTTTACATTTCAAGAAAATAGAGTACAAATAATTTTTCTTTTTACATGCATTTCTCGATCTTTTAGTCATCCATTGTTGATCTTCAATGTTTTTTGTAGTATAATTCTTTAGTACACAATGGCCCTCATGCACGAACCGTTCGTACGCATGGATTTGTTCTTATACTGTGCGTACGAGTGATTTAGGATCATTTGTGGCATCCAACAATGTTTTCGTATCCTACGAATTTATTCAGATACGAACAAAATTTACGAGTGGTCCGGACCTGTCGTATATTTTAGGAGCGTCAGTCCGCTGTCATCCAGACGGAATTTCTCCACTAATAACTTCATATTTCGTTATTTAGAAAATATTTTGGGTTTAAAAAAATCACGCACCATAATTATTCTTGACAATAGGTTATTCTGTTTGAATTAGAATTATAATTTTAAGTTTAATTTGTCTGGTGTGTCGCGCAGGCTTCAGTGAGTCGTGCGCTCCCCTTGGTCATCAAAGCCGCTCCTCATATTAACACCCAGGTACATAAAATCCCCATACACCGCCGCAGAACAAGTACGAATTAAGACTGATCTTGTGCCAAACACCATCGGAGCAATAGATTATTATATCTGATTCGAAATATAACCTGCAGAATGTGGTGGTTGCGCGCTGACCAGGAGGTGCGCGATGACCAGGAGGTGCGCGATGACCAGGAGGTGCGCGATGATCAGGAGGTGCGCGATGATCAGGAGGTGCGCGATGATCAGGAGGTGCGCGATGACCAGGAGGTGCGCGCATCATTTGTGCTGCAAAACATGTTGGCACGCGTCTTGCAGCGTGGCATTTACAGTATTGTCCATCCATCTCGCAGACTGACCACCTCCTGTCCGTGCTGCGGCGAGACGTTTGTTTGAAGCCATTTTCAGATCAGACCATTTATTCTTGATTTCTGATACTGTACGACCCACGGGACACACAACATATGCACTACAATATTAATATGAAGTTAACTGTAGTTTAGAGACATCTTAAAATGCTTCTGTTCAAAAACACATCCGACACTTGCGGGGGGTGGGGGGGTAGCGGTGCGCTCTTCTGAATAAGTGAAACTATAATGTAACACAGTACACTAAAATTAGAGATATTTGACCATCCGACACTTGCGGGGGGGTGGGGGCAGCGGTGCGCCACGGCTCTTCTGAATAAGTGAAACTACACAGTTGTTTACACTAACATTAAAAATATTTGACCATCCGACACCTGCAGGGGGGGTGGGGGGTAGCCACAGCGCCACTGAGAGCAGATCTCCGAATGCGTGAAGTTCCTCCTTTTACTTCATGAGTTTGAATGAATGGACACTTCCTGCTGTCTGACAGCAGGAAGCGTGGCCTTATATGGTGTTTTGAGGGGTGGGAATTATGTAAATAACCTTCACGCGTGCACGCGCAGCTGTTTAGGACAGGTGGGATTCATTAAATTTACGCACTGCATTTACACACGTTTCCTCATGATAGAAGACTTTGTTGAATCTGACGTGGCATGTTCGTACGAACGCTTCGTACGAACAAAAGTAGGAGAAATTTAGGATAAAAATATGAACATTTTCGTGCATGAGGGCCAATGTTTTTCATATAATGCCTCCAAAATATTCATAAATACATCTTAAGATTTATTTACATCATCCACGTAAACATTTTCCCAATTGTGTTTAATTAAATCATTCTTTAATTTATCTAAGGCTTTTTTAGATGTACTTATAATGAAAAAAAATCAACAGTTTTTTTCATATTGCTTTGATATTTATTGTAAATTGTAAAAACTGGTAAATGATCACCAAGATCTGTCATTAGAATGCCACTAAACATATCCCCATTTATTGTATTTGTGAAAATATTATCAATTATAGTCACACTATGAGTTGTAATTCTTGTAGGTTTCAGTATCAATGGGTAAAGATTTAAGGTGTGTATCGAAACTATAAAAGTACTGACATGATTAGACTCTTTTTTTACTCCCCAAATCAATATTGAAATCACCACATACAAACATTGTTTTGGTACAACCCTTTTCTATCAACTCTATAATTTTTTCTGTAAATGATTCTATATCAGAACCATGTGGTCTATACACACAGCTTATCATGATGTTTTTACCATTTTCATTTATTATTTCAATTGTTATCATTTCAATTATTTTGTCATCAATTAATGACATTTCCTCAATTAATTTGCATTTCATTTCACTGTTAACAAAGAGGGCCACGCCACCACCTCTCCTGTTTTTTTTCTATTAATATTATACAAGTCGTATCCGTTGATGTGGGCATTATTTATATTTTCGTCATTAAGCCACGTTTCTGATAGTGCCAATATTGTAAATTCATTCATTCAACATTTATTTAGTCAGGTAAATCTTATTGAACCTCATGGGCTCATTTACGAAAGCGACCTGCTAAAACTAAAGAACGATGAACAGCAATGGTAGAATTTCCTTAAACAATAAACAAACAATAAACAATAAACAATAGAAAACAAAAAAGAGAAAAAAACAAAAGAAAGAAATAAATACTTTTTTTTTTTTAAACAAAGTATCAAAAAACGAGCAAAACATAAGGTAGACGTATAAAATCAAAGACAGGAACAAATTTACAGGAGTAAATGTTCTATTTAATTGTTTTAAGTAATTTGATATCTTAGAAATGTTAGCATTTAAACTATTACTGTTAAAGTGAATTATTGATATACCAGGCTTAACAGAACTTATATCATTGAACTTACTTTCATCATAATAATAACAAACTTCCACATTATGAAAGAATTCCTTATCAATTTCATCATTAACACTATAATTTTTTTGTTCAGAATCTTCATTTATTATCATTATCGAATATACTTGTTCACAGGCCAATAAATTGTCCCATGTTTTTTGTTTATCCGATTTTTTCCAATTCCTTCACGTTTTTTAAATCTGATTTTTTCCAATTCCTTCACATCCTTTATTATTTTTGCCTGTTGTCCTTCTTGCCGTTAGCACTTTGAGATTTTTATTAATGAAAAGTGCGGTATAAATTGAATTCATTATTATTATGATTATTATTATTGTACTTTAATCCAAACATGGCCATTCCTTGTCCATGTCAATACTATTTTCTTTTGTTTTTTCAACAACCTTGCTTCCCATGCAATATTGTTATTCTTTTTTGTTAAGAGTTCATTTATATTGACATTTTTCCTTTTCATTTTTTTGTTTGCATCATCACCATATTCCTTAGTTTCTTACTAATAAATCTAACGACTATGGCTGGTTTACTTTTGTTGGACTTGTTTGGCAAAGTGTAACAAGTAGATATATTACCCTGGTTAATAATAATGTCTCTATCATGAAAGAATGTTATCACTTGGTCTTCCAAGGACTACAGATCTTGAGTTATGGCATCTTCAGTTGTTTCCATTCCAGTAAGAGCTTTGGAATAAGATGTAGGTTTTACTTCCAGTCCAGATATCACCAAGTTCTCCTGCCTTGCAATTCTCTCCATGTCATCCACTTTATTTTCAAGTTCAGTAATCTTCTTGTCCTTTTCAATAATTTGAAGATTAAGTTGCTTAACTTCTTCAAATAATGCTATTAATTGTTCCTGCTTGGAAGATAGCTTGGCTAGTTCCATACCCATAAAGTTTAATGACTGTTTAATGTCATCCATGTTATCAAGACTTTGCTCCTCCAAGAGTTCTTTTTTTCTTTTTTTTCCTTTATTTGACATTTTTTTAATGGGTTTACAAACTGATGTTATATCTGTTAAGCCGTAGTCAATGCTGCGTTCCAGTTTATCCTCGGAAGTTGTAATTACGTGTTTCCGAGTAGTAAATATCAACTGGAATGCCCCCTCAGATCGTAATTCCAACTCGAGAACTCGGTGCAGTAGATCGCGTGACATCATCGTTTCAAGATGGCTGCTCCTCGCATCAACAGTGAGGGAAAGAGTTACTTTTTACTCTTTTTCGCAGTTCTTTGTGGTTTACTAAGTCGTAACTTCACATTAACGCATTCAGGCATTGTAGTTCTTTACAGTAACGATAATGATATGTTTAAACAGCCGCTGTGCCTCAACAACAGCACGCAAAACGGGTGTGAGGCGGCATCGATGTTGTCTCTGTCTCCCACTTGGAGTTCATTGTGAGAGGCCTTCTGGTCGTAGTACGCCTTACGTCCTTCAGCGGATTTTTCCAGGTTTTTCTGGGCGAAAGCAAAAGTGTTTCTGAGGTGTACATTCAAATCTTTCATGTATTGTTGTGTAGTGTAGGCTGTCGCCATGGCGGCGTCGCCTGGTTGGTACAACAGGTGTAGAGGGAGAGTCATTTGTCGACCGGTCATCATCTCGAAGGGAGAGATGCCAGTTGATGTGTGTGGAGTGGCTCTTATGGCCATGAGGACCAGAGGGAGTTTCACATCCCAGTCCTTGTGGTTTGCAGCCACGTATTTCTTCAAAATACTCACCACAGTTCTGTTTGCTCTCTCTACTTGGCCTGAAGCCTGTGGGTGGTAGCCGACATGAAAGTTGGCCTTGACGCCTAGCGTCTTCCACAGTTCTTTCATCACTTCACCTGTGAAGTGTGTACCTTGGTCTGAGTTCACCCTAAGGGGAAGTCCAAACCTTGAGAATATATGATTCATTAACAACATAGCAGTGGTTTGTGCTGTGTCGTTTGGAGCTGGTAGGCATTCTACCCATTTGGTGAATGCACAGGTTACCGTGAGAAAATATTTATTTCCTCTAGAGCTCTTAGTGAGTGGTCCAACCCAGTCGATCTGGAGGTCAGACCATGGGAATGCAATGCCTCTGCTTTGCAGTGGTGCTCTGTGAAGTGGTCTGGTTGGCTGAAACTGGCCACAGACCACGCACCCTTCAATGTAGTCCTTGACATCCTTTTTCATTCCAGGCCAATAGGCAATTTGTTTTAATGCCGTCAGCGTGGCTTTATCTCCTTTGTGTCCTGCGGACGGGAGATCATGGGCATGGACTAACATTACCCCCCTTTGGTCATGGGGAACCACGAACACAGGTGAGGACGTTGGTCCATGAGCGAAAGTTAAGATGCCCTTGATTAGTTTTAGCTGTTTGCGCAGCTGATAGAGGACCTTAAGGTCTGGATCGGAATCCAGGTCGTCTTTAGACGGACTATTTTTGTTCGGATCAGTCAGGTACAGTATCATGGAGTTGATAGCAGGATCCGACTTCTGTAGTTGGATGATGTCTGGGTCAGTCAGTGCAGGTCGTACAGAGACTGCGTTGTCAGCAGGTCTGGCTGCGGCCTGTGCACGTGTGACTGCCATAACTCTGACTGAAGGTTGTGTTGGCAGAGTCTCGATTAACCAGGAGGGGTCGAAGGACCATAGAGGACCTTCGTCGGCTCCTTCTTTGGCTAAGGAGTCTGCAATGTCATTGTAGTGCTTGTCATCGCCTGGGACTCTAGAATGCCCTGGAACTTTCTTCCAGTAGATCTGTAAGTCGTGTGATGTCACCAAGTGATCACACGCTATGAAAAGCTCTTTGTGTTTGACCACTTTTCTGTCGCTTGTTAGGAAACCGTTCAGTTTCCACACAGCGAGGTGACAAGCGAAACTCAAACGAGCATAGTTAGAGTCAGTGCAGATGACTAGCGTCTTGATGGAGCGTTCTACTACCATCTGGAGAGCTATTAGGATTCCTGCAATCTCAGCGTACTGAGAAGTCTGAGATCCTAATTTGTAGCTGAAAGTTATCTGCTCTTGGTCTTGGAGGAGGACCCCTCCAACACCTGCTCTGCAGATCTTGTCGCGGAGGAATGAAGATCCATCCACGTACAATGTTGTCATATCTTTGCAGATATTGTCATCAAAGAAGTGGTGATTCGGGTCTTCAGTTACTGGGGGTTTTACCTCAACCGGCGGCTGGGTGGCTGGTACATCTTGTGTACACTTCTGGCAGATTGCCAAGTCCGTCCCCAGATGTGACTTCT